>APFE030894749.1:52139-73456 GCA_000404065.3 Pinus taeda
ATCAAAATGAAAAAGGAATTTTTATCTCTCAAGCGAGATATGTAAATGAAGTGCTGGGCAGATTTAATATGCAAGAGTGCAAGGCAGCAATCACTCCCACAGTAATGGGATTAAAACTCAGCAAAGAGGACAGCAGCAAGGATTTTGATCCTAGCTTGTACAAGAGCATAGTTGGCAGCCTCATGTATTTAACAGCAACTAGGCCTGATATAATGTTTGTTGTTAGTTTAATTTCCAGGTTCATGGAGAGGCCAAAGGAAGCACATTGGCAAGCAGCGAAAAGAATTTTGAGGTATGTCAAAGGCACTAAAAGTTTTGGAATTTTATATAATGTCTCAGAACATTCAGATTTAGTTGGCTACACTGATAGCGATTGGGCTGGAAGTGTTGATGATCGGAAGAGCACTTCCGGTTATGTTTTTCATATGGGTTCAGGAGCTATTTCATGGGCTTCTAAAAAGCAGTCCATTATAGCATTGTCTACAACAGAGGCTGAATATGTGGCAGCTACAGCAGCAGCATGCCAAGCAGTGTGGATGAGAAGAGTATTGAGAAGCTTAGGCCAAGAGCAGGCAAAAGCAACAGTGATTTTTTGTGACAATAGCTCAGCTATTACATTGTCAAAGAATTCAGTGTTTCATAAGAGAACGAAACACAATGATACAAGGTTTCACTACATCAGAGAATTGGTGAACAATGGAGAAATTGTCCTAGAACATTGCAGGACTCAAGAACAGGTAGCAGACATTTTGACAAAGCCACTGGATCAGAAAAGCTTTGAATTTTTGAGAAAATGTTTGGGTATGATTGAATGCCCTGCAGTTGAAATTAAAGGGGAGTGTTGAAAGTATAATTCCAACTGCGTACGGGTGAATAGTGCAGCAGCAGCAAGCGACCTCAGCGATGAGCAATTTGCCGATATTGCATCGGCGAAAAGGCAGTGGGGAGATTTAAAGTTTTTTTTGTTGTTTGCGATGAGCGATCGCCGATATCGCATCGGCATATCGCTATCGGCATTTCAAGTGGTGCATTACCTTTTCATAAGTGAGCAGTCGCCGATAACTCGAACCCGACGATGGTATTAATTCCTTTTGATAGATTATCGGGCCCACAATAATTTCGCAATTGGGGAAACCAAGTGGGCAGTTTTTTTTTTCCATGCGATAAGTTGTGACCCGATATCCTGGACCCGATTGGTATTCAACATTTTGCTTAATATTATTTCGGGTCCGCCAGTGGGTTGTTTCATGTTTTTTTGAATTTCAGGCATATATTATAATATATATATCGGAGGTATCGGGCCATGTAGTGATCGGGATTTCGCAATCGGGGGAAACCATGGGTGCACATAGTTGTGTCATGCGATGAAGTCCGGACCCGATAGAGTTCCAAAGGCATATTGTATGATGTTGATGTAAAGGTCTGGAAAATGATTTTGACGTGAAGTGAAAGCTTTCCTACCACCGTTTATCTCAGTAAACAGTAAATGCTATTTACTGTGGTTGGTAAGTTTTTTTGATGAAGTTTTAATTTTTCCTGAGCGGGAGTATGGGCATAGAAAAATATCAGTAAAACCATTTAATTTTTACTGTCTTTCTTTTACGGCAGTATGGCCAAGTAAGTACTTTCTCCAGTAGTCATATATGAATATTTTTTTTTGGTAAAATGTATGTAATGAAAGGGAGGCATAGCTGTGCGCTAGAGTTGTTCAGTGTATGTAAAAGGATGCACGCTGCAGCGTGAAAAAATCATCCATATGTAATTCTTGCACAGAGGTGAATTATTATTGGTGAATCCCTCCGTGAGAGAGGAAGATCATAGTCTGTAATAGCAATCTATTAATGAATAGAAATCCTTGGTGTGTGTATGCAAACTCTGTCCTTTGTGCTCAGAATTTTTTTTTGTATGTTTCCGCTGTGTTAAAAGACACTGTGAGAAAACAGAGCATTGTCTCTGTGTGAATTTTTATTGTTGTTTTTGGGATTTTCCCAAAAAAATCCCCAACACATATAATCCACAATCGATTATACACCATCTATAACGTAAGCAGGAACTAAGGAAGAATAGACGAGAGAACACCACATAATGTTAAACTTTGGACATGAATCGACATGTGATTAAGAGCACTATTACAGACAGGGAATAATAATTAGTTATGATGTAAATATATGACATGGCCCTGAAGGGGGGTGTACGTTTTAACAAGAAATATAATGTAGTACATAGAGGCCTAGTGCAGTCAAGTTTTCAACGCATGATTGTAAGTATAAATTCATAGGACGATGATATTGGAACTGGACGTGGGAAATGAGATTATAATGCAAAAGAAAGCATATCAAGTTTATGTTCACGTAGTCGATCTCGGATGTTAAGAGTAACAGGAAGAAATAATGAGACTACGTCACCATCAGGAAAAAACAAAAATTGGTATTACAATTTGATATATGACAATGTCTAACCATTATGAAATCTATACCAACAAATAATAAAACTAGAACTAGAGAAAATGCAACGGAGGAGGAGCCATAGTGCACTAAAGATAAATGGAGATCCAAATGCAAAGGCCGTCGAAAAAAGGTGACCAAGAAGAAAAGAAACTATACTAGATGTGTATGTAATGGCCATCAAACAAACCAATGGAGAAAATAACAAATATTGAAATCTACCACGCGTGGAGCTACCTTAAAATCCCGAAGATGCGCTAGGTTGGTGGGACAACATAAACGAGTTCCATTATAACCAAGAGTGAGATTGTTGTGAGTTGCCATGTGGAGTGTGTGCCAGGTAATAAAGCATCATCAGCCATAGTGATTGCATGTGCCAGAAAATGGCGTGGCACACAGGCATCTCAGTCCTTCCTTCTTTACAAGGGAAGTGGTGGCATCTGCAACCTCCCTCATCCAACTCACATCACTTCTCACTCAATTCGAGGGAGGTGCCTGTGTTTTATCATTGATTTTTTTTTAGGAACTTTCCATGAATTAGAGTTATTTAGTAATTGTTTTATGATTTATAAAAATAGGTCATAAAAAAAAAATGAGATATAATATTTATTCATCTCATATAATCGGTTAAACAAAATTTTATTATTTTCGTAATCACATGGTATCAAGGGAATTATATTAGCTAATAACATGTGGATAGTGTATTTAACTTTAAAGATTTTAGGTTAGATATTTTAAAAATTAACAAGTGGATATACTCATTTCTCTTTCTCAGTTAATCTTGAAAATGGTCAAATATTCATTAACAATAATTAAAGTTAGGGTTTAAGATAGTGATGTAATATTAATCTATATATAAATATAGAATTAAATATGGTTAAGTATATGGAAAAAACTATGCAATTGAGAAATATAATGATAATATAATTTTAGAAAAATTGGAAGAAGGGGTATAGATCATGACATATTCCTTTTTAATAATATTGGTCATCTCCCTTCAATGAGTGAGAGATCACACAATTTAGGTGAGACAAGTTTTGAATTTGTTTCTCGTAATATAATTATTATTACATTTATTTTAGATTTCTAAATATTTTAAATTATGATTAAATATAGTTAATATAATATAAATATATATAAGTCAAATTAAACAATTAATTTAGCTCATGTTTAATAATTTTTAAAAAATTTGACACTGTCATTGAATTACTTTACTTTATAATATCTCTTATTTTACGTCCAATGTATGTATTTCATTTTGAACATGTGCACTTGACTTAATTTTATAAATATGATTTTTCAAATATTGTATGAAAACTCATCATCCAAAAGAATGACATTTGCTAATATCTATGCTATTACGTGGTATTTAATGTTATACGAAATTCACCGCCAAGGGTGCCATGGAGTGGGCGGTTCCCCTAGCCTTGACATCATGACCAACAAAATCAAGACGGACTTAGCCATACATCTTACTTGGCACCTACAAGTGTCTCAGTAAAATCAAGTATTGTGCCTACCACCTCGCATGAAAGCAGATGTCACTCAATGGAGGTGTGCCTACCTGTTATCGGGAAATCTAGTGTCTATGCAGGGCTGCTAGTCCCACTAAGATGGGTAGCTATCTTAGAAACAAATAGATTAAAGTTACTTTCATTTTCCTTTACGAAAATTAGATAGGAGAGGAGAAAATAATACTAACCTCAATCTTTCACTCGGTTCCTTGCTCATTCATTCTCCTCTCTAACAGATCTTTGCTGCTCTTTCCTTGATCACTCCACTTCAAAGAGTACCTGTAAAGTCAAAGCAGCATAACACCTTCAAAGTGCAGAGATCTACAATCATAAACAATACAGGACAAGATATATATTGACCACACAAATGCATATATTATCAAACATAAAAGAATGTGGAGGAAAACTTGAATAGGTTTATTGATATAAAGATTAGAAGAGAGGATTACAACCCATTGATCTAACCCAGCGTCATCCTCCCAGCATGAAAGCCCTTCGTCACCTCATGAAAAGGTTAGATCATCCAACACTATGATATTCCACCAGGAAACCAACAACACTTCCTTACAAGGTACAAGATTCCAGCCTCTGGATCTATCGGATGAGGGATCCATATATAGATGATTGTAGGGGGGTGAGTCAACTTCTATGATTTTTATTAGTGTCTTCTCTTTGATAGTTATTGATTCCACTTCGAGATTGATGATCTCTTACTCATCCCTAGGCGAATTCAGAGAGGCAAGTGTCACAGGAGAAGTTTCTAGAAGATTCCATGATCATCCACCTTGCAAACTGTCTCTACCATTTGTCTACTCTTGCCCATTGCACCCTATAGAAGGGCTTTCCAGTATGCATCACACTTTTTGCACTGAGTAGGTGTGATGCATCACACCCTTAGCACTGAGCAATCTGTATGGTCTAGTTTTGACTAGTTCTGAGTAGTTTTATGTGGAGAACTTCTGGGAGATGATGTAATCAGCTGACCTTGCTCCTTTAGGGCATGAAAAAACACTTTTAGGGACTCAAAAGCCCTTGGTTTATGGACATATGTGATTGGGGTTGCAGTGCCCAAATATTTCTATAACAGTTGCGCCCTAAAGCATGAGGTCAAAAATCTTTTGATGTTGGGTGAAATGCTTTATCATGAGGATCCAAGGTTTTTCAAACTGGAAGGTGACCTATAATAAGATACAATACAATACAATACATTATCTTCATAACATTTTCATGATCTAGCTGAGGCGGGCATTCCCATGCTCAGCTTTATATATTCATTTTGATCTACATAGGACAAACAACTATCTGTGTGGCAGATTGATGATTCTGATAGAGCCATCATCCTTTGATTCGAATGATCATCTGTGCAACAATGATGTACATTTGATGTCTTTATTTTCTTGAATGTATCGCAACCCAGATGGACGAAACTAGATCCAGGGTCTTCAAATTCATTCAATCTTCGCCCGAAGTACAAGTCGATCCATGTGAAAAATGTTATGGAGTCGAATTTGGAAAGATATTGAATGATTACCAGCCAATGATGTAAGCTATTAACAGGCGCGAGAGGAATCAACGATAATGATGATGACCCTCAAGGTACTACAGTACAATTTGTGTGGTGTGAAAATGGGACTTGGCGTCGAACACCACACAAAATCTTTCAGTCGAAGGCCGTTGATGTAAACATGTCGCTGGAAGCCAGAAACTTGCCATTTAGGCATGCAAGCTTCAAGGTACTGAAAGGGTTGTTCCTAGGTTGACTTCTTGGATAATGAGCTGATGTCGACAAGAAGTGACCTGTCGTAGGGGGGCCTTAATGAATCCCACATCTACAACACAGAACAGAGCAAACGACTTTGCGGAGGTGAAAACAATCTGATGATACAAGGTTCAGGGTCTTGGTCATGAAAGAATGAAGCGAGAATGTATTGCAATGGATGAGACACAAGATGGGTTGGTGAATTCTCTGAGTGACTTCTCTTAAACATATCGAGGACACTGAAATGGATTGGTAGCATTAACCCCAAATATGGATGGTACGATGGACCAATGGTAGTATGATTGGTGAATGGAATAACCCAACCCAACTCAATCATGGTGATGGAGTGAAAGTGTCATGTTCAAGAGCGACTCGCTACTAATAAATTTTCTTCAACTTTTCTTCCCAATTTTCCCCAGTCATTGTTGACTAGTACCTCTTTATTTTTATCAAGCTTGAGGAGAATAACATATGCTTGTTCTATAATTTTCCCTTCGGGCAAAACCCGTCGCTATGTTTTAACGAGCCTAGCAATAGTGAAAGTCGTTCTTGTCTCTATGGACAAGTTTGTCGCTATTGGTTTTAACGCGTTTAATGACAAAGACAACTTGGTCCTTTTTCAATTTTAGAGAGTCTGTAAAAAGATGGAAAGGAAACTCCAGTTATCCTTTTTCGTCATATAACCCCTTAAGTTTGAAAAAGTATAAAATAATACGAAAGGGAGGAATTTCTGATAGTTTTAATGAGCCGAACAAAACAAGCACTCGATCTTTTTGTGTAATATTCCCTCAGGTCCAGAAAGATTAAAATCTAGAGGAGGGATAGCACTTCTGATAGCTTTAACAAGCTGGAGAGGCCAATTGCTCGGCAATCTTTTTATATTTTACGAGTCAGATGAAAAGAGCTTAAAGGAGACTCGTTTTTTAGGAATGAGTGAAATTTTTGGGTAGCTACTAATTCCAAGTAGAGTTTGGAATTTTCCAATCACGGCAGTGTCACAAGGATGGCTAATAGAATCACTCGTCACAGTTGTTCCTCAAAAGGGTAAATAATCAAATGGAGGCATATGATCAACTAAAACAGAGTGGAGGTGATGGTAAGAACATGACCAGTGCTCAAAAGCTAATGATAATGCATTCGCAATGGTTATTTACTAGAGGTTGGTTCATTTTTTAATGAGCTTAAACTCTGGGGGAACATTTGCTCATTTCTTAGGTTTAAGTTTTAATGAGCTTGAACTTCACATAAAAACTGCTCATGCTAGTCATATAATAAGGATGTCTCATCGATAGATTCCATTTTTGTGGAGCTTGTACCATTCAAAGCTTTGCTCCGTATCCTTCCATTATGCAAGCTAGGAATGACCAAATACTGTCCTAGGGGTTAGTTAACTACTAAGGTTAGGTAGGAAAACTCTTCCTTTACTTTGCCAGCTCTATTTGGCCCCTCCAAAGGTGAACACTCGATCCAACCAATCACCTAACTTAAGCAGTTGAAGTTAGCAGAAACTATGGAGTTAGTGCCACGCTGGTCGCTTTTCACTTGGACGCAAAAAGGTTTGCATGCCCCCAAGTATAGTGAAATAGAGTTTCTAGGCTACCATATAGAAGTTCTCGCATTTGTAAGATAGTTTCCATCCACGTAGCAGACATAAACACTTCCCGGCTTAGTCCATTTGGACAAAGGTGATTCTAGCTCCAACCACCCGACCTTGACGATGGAATCTTATTCCGGTCCAATCCCATTTTCCTCAATGGACGGGTGTTAGACTAGTCATATATCCCTTGCGGAAACCTACCCTATACCCAAAGTTTCCTTGCTAAAGCAGACCAGGGTGCATGCCCCCTGGGTTTCAGTCATGGCCACCGAATTACTTGCATTCTTCAAGTGGACAGACCAAAGATTGATGAGACACTCCTTGCGTGAAAAGACCAGTTAGGGATGGAATTTGACTATTAGCTATGTATGAGCTGGGGAATGAAAGCTAGTCTACGAGCTGGACCACTTGACCTTTATGCGGAAAACACATTACTAGAAAGAGTGAGGAGACAATGTCTCCCATGCTATAAATATAGTCATGCCCAAGGAGCAGATTATAATCTAAAGGTCCTTGGACTACCATTACGTTTAGATACACAGTTTTTCCTCTCAAAGTTATAGGCAAACTTGGAAGGATCCCTAACGGTCGACTGGTTCCCTTGTCGAAGCCTATTAGGTTTCACATCTCAGGCAGAAGCGATGGTGAACCAAGCGCTTTCCAAGCAGCTGAGGAAAGGATACTCACAAAAGCCCCTTCATCTATGATGGTACCAGCCATGACCATTTTGTAAGCTTATACAATGATTTGGAATGGTACATTAGACTGTAAACAGGGTCTGCCTAGTAGATTCCAATCGAAGGAAACAACTAGGTTGCTTGGAGGTGGGACCGAATAAATGGCCAGATATGACCATGACGAACTTCCTTCCTGTGGTAAAGGAATGGGTAGATTTCCCCCATGCTCATCAGAGTCTGTGTTTACGAAAATAATTTGAATGGTGTCGCTCTCATTCCCTTCGGTGACTGTATCATCTGAAGATGGACCTTCTGAAGACAAGACTGGGTCGACTGCCACCTCGACCTTTTAGCTTTTGTCTCGTGTGGATTCAAAGGGTTTATCTTCAATGATAGATGCTTCGACCGACCAAAAAGTTGTGTCAGTCGGATTTTCAACTAGCAATGGACTCAGCAAGAATTTCTTGTACCCAAGAGGAAGTCGTAGCGGTGAAGCGGGTCGGTTATCCAAGACTCTTTTAGCTTCATCCAGGAAGGGACAACGGTGGACAGCATGACTGCCTTCACACAGTTTGCAAGGAAATTTACATTTTCCTTTCTGTCCAGAGACTTCGTTTTCACTAGTTGATAGTGTACTCTCAACATGATCGTCAGAGGTTGATGACACCAGATTGTTCAAATGAGGAGACCAGTCCATTAAAATCCGAGGGATGCAAGGACAATCTCGATGATAGTGGTCTCACTTGCAAATGATGCATGGTTGCCCCTTTTTTCCTTTGGCTCCTTCTTCTTCTTCTCTTTCTCCTTCCCTTTCTTCTTCTTCTCAGTTACTTGGTCTTTAGCTTTACCAGCTTTATCAAGCGAAGAGGAAGGATGGGAGGGAGAAACAAGTGAAGCAGAAGGTTGGGGTGTAACTCTAGTATCATCTAGTTGCTGACTTGATTGCTTAGGAATCACGGTAGTTTGAATGACAGAGGTTGAGAAGAGCCATATTGGTAAGCCGATTATTAGTCCTTGGAGGGACAATGTCGCCATATGAGGAGCACCAACATCTCCCTAAGAGGAGAAAGGACTACGATTTCCCCCAAGGGGAAATCCTTGGTTGGTGGACTCCATTTTTCTCAACCTAAGACAAACGATGGAATAGTGATGTTATTCCGATTAAAATAAATTTTAGACACTTTGACACAACTTGCTTTTCTAATTTTTAAGAGTCGAGAAAAAGCTAAGTATGACTGTAGTTGCCTTTGACTTTTAATGAGCCTGAAGTGACAAGTGCTTAGATGGACCTTTTCCTTTAAGGGGTCTGAAAAAGAAAGAAAGGGATTACTCTGGAAATCTAGATAGAGGGATTACCAAACCAATCGCAAAAATACAGAATAATATTTACGGTACGGCAGTCAATCTTCCTGAATGTTGTGCTCAGTGCATTGTGATCGATAGGGCAGCAGACACGGCTTCCTGAGGATAAAGGATATAGTCTATTGTGGTCTCCCAATATATACTCGATGGTACGTGGGAGCAAAAGTCTGTATTGGCACTTGTCATCTCAAAGAGGAGGAATCACCCAACCTACGATGAAAGCGATAGTTACCAGTCTTTACGATTCTAGAATATGTCTCTAGCCTAGACTTCTAAATGTTGTGCATTAGGTTCCAAAGCATTTTTATGTTCATTGAATTTATTTTACAGTTGATATTTCTTAAGAAGTTTTCCTTTCAAGTTCACCACGTGATGTAGATATACAATTCCTAAAATGCAATCTAAGATGATAAACAATCATTTAATCTTCTTTTTGCAATGAAAATCCTAGCTACTAAGGAAAGAGAAGCGGGATTCTTTCAATATAGAGTAGAGAGCACATACTAGATGCACTATCCTAAACCAAAATCAACAGGCAGTCTAAATGCAAATGCACATGCATGTATTTGTTTTCGCTTTCTTAATGTGTGAATGACAAAAAGAATGCTAAGTACAAATTTGAATTGTTTCAAGTGACAGTACTAATGATTTTCTTTTGAAAAAATGAAAGGAAGATAATGATGACACTTTGTGATTTTTAATTGAAAACTGCGTTCGACACTTGAAAAACTATTAATTCAAATCAAATACAAGATTAACAGTGTAATTGACCATCAATAATAGTAGGATTCTTTTCTTTGACTGAAAATGACACTTGCGACACTTCCAAATCAAAAGACGACAGTTTGATTACGCTACTTCTTTGTAAAGGAGAACCCTAAATGGTGAACAACACATAAAAACATTTACAATTCTTTGTACTATGGAGGCTGAATCATGCAAAGGAAGGGAGTTTCCACAGTGGTATACTGATCACAGATAGAAAAACTCCTAAATAAATCTGAAGAGAGTGAAAAAAAACCAAAATCTGGAAGTAGAAGAGGTCTTATCTATCATCGCACTTGTAACACAGGGAAAGAGCGATGCATCTCACTTACTACACACGGGAGGTGTGATGCATCCATATTCCCAAGAAGAGAAGGTGCGATGGTCCAAGGACGAGACTTCAACATGCTTGTTGGTCACATTTTGCAGCTTAATTCAGGGATTTAGGCCGAGCTAATGATAGCCAGTAAATGAAAATCATAGGGGTTGATCTAATGAGGTTACTTGAGCCACCACCAGGGCAATTAGGATGTTTTGAAATCAGTTATTCAGTTTATAAACAAAACCCGGAGATAGATTGAGGCAGCCTTGATCTACTTTTCACTTGCATAGCAAATGTAGTTTGAAGGCTAGATGGCTTGACTTCAGGCTTCATGTATAAGTTTATAGAGCAAACAAATATAGATAAGAAAACAAGCTATTCGCTCTGCAGTGGAGTCACCATTTTGTTATCGGGAAATCTAGTGTCTATGCATGGCTGCTAGTCCCACTAAGACATGTAGGTATCTTATAAACAAATATATTAAAGTTAATTTCGTTTTCCTTTACGAAAAGTAGATAGTAGAGGAGCAAAGAATACCAACATCAATCTTTCGCTTGGTTCCTTGCTTGTTCCTTCTCCTCTCTGACAGATCTTTGTCGCTCTTTCCTTGATCACTCCGCTTCAAAGAGTACATGTAAAGTCAAAGCAGTATAATACTTTCAAAGTGCAGAGATCTACAATCATAAACAATATAAAACCAGATATATATTGACCACACAAATGCATATATTATCAAACATACAAGAATGTGGAGGAAAACTTGAATAGATTTATTGATGTAAAGATTAGAAGAGAGGATTACAACCCATTGATCTGACCCAGAGTCATCCTCCCAGCATGAAAGCCCTTCTTCACCTCCTAAAAAGCTTAGATCACCCAACACTATGATATTCCACCAAGAAACCAACAACACTTTCATACAAGATACAAGATTCCAACGTCTGGATCTTTGGGATGAGGGATCCATATATAGATGATTGCACGGGGGTGAGTTAGCTTCTGGGATTTTGATTAGTGTCTTCTCTCTTATAGTTCTTGATTCCCCTTGGAGATTGATGATCTCTTACTCATCCTTGGGCAAGTTCAGAGAGGCAAGTGTCACAGTAGAAGTTTCTGGAAGATTCCATGATCATCCACCTTGCAAACTGTCTCTGCCATTTGTCTACTCTCGCCCATCGTACCCTACAGAAGGGCTTTTCAGTATGCATCACACTTTTTGCATTGAGCATATGAGATACATCACACCCTTAGCACTAAGCAATCTGTATGGTCCAGCTTTGACAAGTTCTGGCTAGTTTTCTATGGAGAACTTCTGGGAGATGATGTAATCAGCTGACCTTGTTCCTTTAGGGCATGAAACAACACTTTTAGGGACTCAGAAGCCCTTGGTTTATGGACATATGTGATTGGTGTTGCAGTGCCCAAATATTTCTATAACACTACCACCTCACATGAAAGGAGATGTCAATCAATGGAGGTGTGCCTATCATGTTGATGTAAGCATAAGGGACTAGACACTGGATATTGGCACCTCAATGAGATCAAGTTTCTTTGGGTACATGGAGGCCATGAATGTTTACTAACACACCAAAGTATTGTTGGGTCACATTCATATGGAAAGCTCCAATCACCAACAAGAAAAATCAGTCAGGTTCACTGAGATGGAAGAGATAATTGATAACATTAATAGTAAACTTACCAATCTCATTAGATGCCCAATCATCCACTCCTCCATGGATGAGAAGATTGTTCAACCAACTCCATAGAACGAAGACTTCATCTAGTATTGTCCATGTTTTACGAGTTTTTTTCCTAGTTTCTATAGTTTTTTCGATGTTATCATGTCTATGTATTTGGAGGCTCAAAATATTGAGCCTATTTACATGGCTTTCTGCAAAGCTAATGCTTTGGTTAAACGAGGACTCAAAAGCTTAAAATTTTAAACTTATGTTTTGTCTTTTCTCCTGTCGGGTAGATTAGAAACAATTATTTTTTTGACTATATAAAGTTGTATTTCACAATAATATAAAGGGATTAACTTCTCACATTTTTTTTTTGTACAACATGAATTATAAACCTTCGAATTTTAAAAAAAATAAAATTTATTAAGTTATAATCCATGTTTCACAACATTAAAAGTTGTATAATAAACCATTAAATGTTATATAACATTACATAGTAACCTGGATATTCCTCACCCACAAGAACGATGCTAACCTCTCAACCAAGTGGACTAAGGCCTATAATATTGACCAAAGTAATGTATTTTCTTATTACGTCCCTTATTTTTGTAATTATTGTGTGTTTTATATATTAACAAGTGATGTTGATTACCTTAATGTGTTGGGAGTACATTGATTTTCAAATTTTAAGCATCATGGTATTTTTTCAAGATAGTGATGATGTTACATAATTATTCACCACTAGCATAACCTCAAAGTTGGGGAAAGGAAACACCAAAGTGAATGATGATACATTGTTTAAATATAGCATAATTCTTTTAAAATGTTTGTGAATATCTAATAGAAGATCTATAGAATAGGGTCCAAGGATAATGTAATAACATGATCTTTGAGATGGTTAAACACACTTCTACATACTTTAGATAATATAAAGATAAGGTTTTTTTGATTTGGTCAAATGGCACGAGTAGTGATAATATTGGTGCTACAAATTCTTAATATTTCAATTTTTGGATAATTAGAAGGGACTTCCTAAATAGGCCATGTCTATGGGTGTACTGTCTCCAACCAATTTCATCAATTTGAGAATTAATGTTTAGGAAAAAAACACCTTCCAATGTGATTGAACCCTTTATATGTGATGACAAAATGCAATCATTAGGGAGTGGAGAAGGAGCATGCACTTTTCTTGACATCTAAGGAAGTTTTTGGTTTCATTGGAAGTAGAAATTATGTAAGATCATTAGAAGAAGGATATGCTCTTAGTTGGGTATATATTGCAATCAACCAAATCCTTGACCTGCCACGCTAAAATTTGGCATGGAAATTTATTGCAAATATGGTAGGGGTGGACTACCTTGTAATATAGATAAAGTAGAACAAAGGTTCAAGTCTAGGCTATATACTAGTAGCCCACATATTAGCAAGAGGGATGCACTGATTTTATATTTTGAAATGAAGAATATGTAGTTTCCCTATTAAATGAAGTTTGGTTTATGGATATGTATTATTTGTCTATACAACCATGACACCATTTTTTATGTTGTGGATGAGACAATGTTAGACAAAGAGAATCGATAAAACTTCTTAGATTCCCCATTGATCCTTGGACTATTATGGATTTATGCATAATTAAAAACAACCTAGGAAAATTTGTTTTGGTGGATAATAGTTTTGTCTATGAAAGACAAAGGTAAATTGCCAGCACATTAGTGGATCTTGATGTAACTAGAGATTTTTTTGAGACGACTAAATTTATTATTTAAAAAATTCCAAATATTCCTTACATACACTTTCCCAACTCCTCATCCATTGACACATTTGTTATGCTATACATGGTGGTAATATTTGTCGGTCCTTCATTTTTCCATAGTAAATATGACTTGTAAACTTGGTCAATTAACCAAACACTATTTATATTATAAACGTGACTTTAAATTTAGTTGATTTATTAAAAATAATTTAACCAGACAAATTTGAAGGATGAATCCAAATATTAACAACCTATTTGAAAAAAAAATAATGTGTTTTTTTACTTCAATTTAATATGTCAAAAACTGAAGCAAGAAAAGGTGGATATTATTTGTGAAAAAAATTTTAAACTGAATAGGAAACATGTCAAAAATATGCACATCATATATCAAGAAATTTCTAGGTTTCGAGTATATTTATTTTTCACACTAGCATGTTTTCCATCAATTTTTAATTTGAATGTCATTTTCGACCAATTCTATGTTATTTAATTGTTAAGTGTACAACAGTCTGCCATAAGGAGTCTACAATGGTGATGATGGGAATATGTCAAAAACAAAAGAAAAAAATGATGGACATTATTTATGAAAACAATTTTAAAGAGAATAGGAAACATGTCAAAAAGATGCACATCATATATCAAGTAATTTCTAGGTTTCGAGTATATTTATTTTTCACAAACACATGTTTTCCAACAATTTTTAATTTGAATGCGGTTTTCCATCAATTTTAGGTTATTTAATTATTAAGTGTATAGTGGTCTTTCATAAGGACTCTACAATGGTGATGATGGAAAAACTTTGAGGAAGCATAGAGGCAATGCTCATCGACCAAAAGTGTTTGTTCGAAAAATTGTAAAATATTAAACCCCATCATCATTTTCATAAAGAGCATTGTTTTTTGAGATTGGGGTTATTGATTAATTTAGGAATATTCACGTATTTAAGGATTGCAGTTGACATTTCAAAACCACCATTTGCATATTTAAAACTCTAAATCAAATGATACCACATCTAGGATAACAATATAGAAATATAAATTTATTACATATTAAAAATCTTGAATCTAAAGGTACCTCAATTTTGAAATTTGAGCTTATCCCAATTGTCGCTTTGGGTTATCAAATAATCTAACCACATTGTCAACCCTTTGGGTTATCAAATAATCCAATCACAATAACAAAGTCAACCTAAATTGGAATTTTTTTTTGACAATGAATGAATATCCTCCTACCATAGATGTAAATGCTTATTCTAATAATTGACTATTTTATTTGGTTATTCATTAACCATGAAACAAAATGATGCAGGAGCATTCAACCCAAGGAAAATCATTGTATTTTAGTAGACATAGGAGGGGTCATGTGTTTTATGGAAGTTGGTTACCTAAGTCTCAAATTAATGTAATATTTAGGCTTCTAAGTGATTAGAATAGGAATTAATTAGATGTCTGAGGATGTTTGTAAATGCTCTCAAATAAAGGAGAACATGAGTGGTTAATGATGACAAGAGAGTTAGAAGTAAATTATAACTCTAACGGTAGTTTCATGATTCGAGGAACTAGAGAGAGTTATTAGGAATTAATTGAAGTTAGAAGTGGACATAGAGGACATTTAGGAGTCAGTTCAGTAGATCTAGGATTTGAACCAGAATAAGGGAAGAGGCCACTGATATTGAAGATTAGGCCTGTGAGAGACAGAAAGTATCGATATGTAATCATTTTTTTATACTAATATATACAAATGGTTATTCCCTAACAGTGTAATTGTGTGAAATGAGTATTTATGAATGAATTATATGTGAATTCATAGGTTCTGAAATAGGGATTGCAGGAATAATTTTGAAGGACACGTAAAGGAGTAGAATGATTCAGAGGAATCATAAAGGGATCTTTGAATCTAGTTGAAGATCAAAGTGGAGCTCTGGAGAAGTAGCCAAGTGAGAATTCACAAAGGTTAAGCTCAAAGAAAAGGTTGAGCAGCGGAAGAGCGGAAGCCGAAACCCTGAAGGAAAACCCAAAACCATACGGAAAAACATTGAATGACAAATTAAAGTTAAAGGAAAGGAAAGAGTGGAGAAGTGAAGAGGTAGCTTATAGGAACCATTATATCTAAAAGATCAACGGTCATCACATCAAAGAGCACGTGGAAGATAACTCGCAAAGAAGCGATTTTTATATAGGAAAGTGGATTTCAGGCAGAAGAAGGACCGTAAGCAGTATTCTTCCATTTGGCTTTGATTCCATTCACAACGCTACACGTAGTAGATTAGTGGAGAGGGGAAACCACTTTATTGGGCAGTTAAACCACATGCTTGTTATCTAGCTGAAATCAAGATGAACTGTCGAATCTGTTAAGGATAGATCAACGGTGGAGGTTATAATGCAAGTTGTTTGATCGTTGATCAGAGTTTGAATGGAGAGCGCATTGGAAAGGTGATGGATGAGTGTGGACTCGAAGACAATTATGAATGCAATTTAATAATGTTTGAAGTCTTGCCTATGTGTTTTGGGTAGGCTATTCCTTTCTATTTCGATATAATTGAAGTCCCACGTTTAAAGGTAAGTTTATGCGATAAATGCTATGCAACCAATGTTTAAAGAGGGAAGGTTATATATATGTGCTTAAAGGGTTAGCGAAAGCTTAAAATAAGGTTTATGGGAGTGAATGAGTCTCGATAGAAGGGTTTAATGAAAGGCTTTAATAAATACATAAATGAAGGCTTGAGGGTTGATTAAATCCCGATAAGTGGATATTGCCTAAGGGTTAGGCTATGTTGGGTTTAAATAAATTATTCCATAAAGATTAAGAAGGGGATTGTTAACCATTGATGGTTGAGATTTTGACTTGTCAGAGAGAGTTAAAATTCCTAGAACAAATTTATTTATGCATTGTAGATGCATATTATCGGTGTAAGTGGGTATAACCCTGCATCGTTTGGTATTAGAGCAAAATTGTAATTGAAATAATTGGTGTTAAAATAGAACAAACAAATTCTATGTGAAATAATTGAGAACAAATTTATGTGTCAAACATGTTTATGCAGGCAAGGAAGGGTCAGATTCTAATCTGATAGAAAGTAGGCACACAGAGGTGATGTGTAGCAAGACATGCAGATGCAAGAAACAAAGGAGAATCCATTCAAGGTATAGGTGGAATGGTGAAACAAGATCATGCTGAGATCTTGAAGGTGAGGTGATATGTTCTGTTATGATTTGAGAATGTGTGTTTATATATTATGCTGGTGACAACACAATAAGGTGTGAATTTTACAACAATATAAAGCGAAGAGTGCTCAATTGGTTCCAAAGGAATGAACCAGAGAGATGCCAAGAGACTGAACTAAAAAGAGAGAAGCTTAGTGAGGCATATGTAGCAAGAAGGAGACTTGTTACTGTAGAGGGACTATTGGAGATCATAAAGGCAATTCCATAGAGGATGTGGGTAGAATTCCTAAGGTAATGAAGGAAGCTGGTAAGACTTTCTAAGTGAAGGAAGAGGTGGTCAGAACCAAGTATTTCATTGTGATTGAAATACAAGAGGACAATTGTGTTTTTGAGAAGTGCAGATGAGTTGAAGCCTAGAAGGAGTAGAGAGAAGTGCTCAAAGGAGGTTCCAAAGATAGAGAACCAAGGGCTTGCCAAAAGATCAATTATAAAGGAAAACTTGGTGAGGTAAGTTGCAACAAGGAGGACTTGTTGTTGCAGAGGCTTTAATGCAGATCATCGTGAGTGATCGAGGGGCTCATGAAGAGAGAAGTGAAGAAGATGGCTATAGATAGTCATAGTAGAGGTTCTGAGGAAGACCACAATAGAAGAAAAATAAAGAAAGAGGATGCCAAGGAAAATGGCACGAGGATGAGTCAAGAGGAAATTGACAAAGAGATTGTAGAGTAATAGAACAACTTGATGCATTAAGGAGGATACTAGAGGAAATCCAAAGACTAGGTTGGGTCTTGAGAAAGAAGACAATGAAGTGGTATAAGCTGTGGAGAAGGCTACAATAGAGGCAAGTAAGATTGCTAATGGAAAAAATCAAAGAAGATGAGTTGGAAATGAAAATGGAAGTGTCCATTTGTGAAGCAAAATAGGGTGAAGTTCTGAGAGAAGATGAAGACTTGAAGACTGAAACTTGAAGTGAGGCCAAAGAGTCACATGGTTTTAAATCTGTCAATCTGTGTATGTTTGTAGGTGAAACATGTGAAGGACAATTTGTTGATATTTTCATAAGGGAGGAAGAAGACAAGCATAATATAAATTATGTTCTAGAAGAAGATGAGATAGATAGGTCTCATATACAGTTGGGGAAAGATAACAAGCAACCAAGTGAAGGGCTTGACCAGATTGAAGAGGAGATCATCGAATAATTTTTGAATCATATGAAGGATTTAAAACAACAAGGAGATATGATGGCTAAAACATCAAGTGGTAGAACAGGGTCTTATGTTTTTAAGATTGATACTTTGTTTGTGGATGTAGAACAAATGAAAGAGAATATTAATGCAGATGGTGAGACAAGGATCCCTCTTAGAGAAGGTAAACAATAAGAGATTAAAGGAAAAGTTGAAGAAGAGGCTATGTTAGTTAAAAACATAGTAAAGGATCACCGGTTCATTATGATGATAGGCACAGTGGAAATAACCATGGAAATTATTGAGACAGTCAATAATAAATAAGGACATCTACTGAAAGATGTTAAGAAGGAAGAACCCTGTGCAAAGGATTTGACCTTGGGAGAAGGAAAACTAACAAAGGAGTGTTTTACAGAAGATGAGCAATCTTTTGAAGCTATCATAAGTATGGAAGAGTATCTTTCAGAAGATAAAAACTTTGAAGTAAAGGAAGATGGAGAATGCCTCTTAAATGAGAAAAGTAGTGATTTATTGCAACAAAAAGAACTTAATAATGCATTGATATTTGAAACTGTGACAGCACAAGAAGAATTTCTTGTGAAAGAAGGAGATGAAATTGAGTTTGAAGAGCTGATATGTGAAGCAAAAGTTGAGACTATTGAACCTTGTGATTTTCAAATTGATAATTTGTTTATAAATGCAGAAATTATAAGTGATGATGAAGTACTTATGAAGTGTCAAAAAGAAATTGCATTGCTGGAATATTCTGAGTATGATTATGTGATTGTAGAAAAAGGAGTTCGCTACAATGGACAATAGCATGAAGACATCATTAGAGAAGATGATGTGGGGGAGAGACTAGTTGACAGTCTCATGAATTCTTTTGAGAATTCAAAACAACATATTGATGTTCTGACAAAGGAGAAAGAAACAGAGCAGTGAATTGAATTGTTGCTAAAGGAAGATAAGGCACAAAAACGTTATGTTTTTTATTTTAACAAGTGTTTTATGAGTGCAGGTTTTGTTGTAGATGATGAAGGAAATTTGGCATAAATGAGCGGCCAAGTAAAGATGAAAGAAGAAGATTTTGTGGAAGAGTTCAATCCATGGAACAAGGATGCTCAATTGCTAGAGAGAATAGTGGAGAAGTCATGATTCAGTGCAGACATAAATAATCATGAAAGAGGGTAAGGATCGAAGGGAGGCAACAAGAATAACATAACAACTAAGAATAAGAGGAAGCGTAAGAGTAAGTGATAGCATTTGTCAACTTCAAGAAGAATAACAACAGATTGAAGACTTGGTGGACAATAACAACAACCTGTAACAAAGAGAAAAAGGTAGAAGTATGTGGCAAAGTATAGACTAGTCCAAGGATGTACTGGAGACGAAGATTGAAAAATTATGGCAGCTAATGTTGAAACAAGACATAGGGATGAAAATGATAGCAGCACGAAACATGATCAATCAGAATTTGAACCTGATTGAGAAGGATAGGAAGAAGAAACAGAAAATAGCAGACATACAACAACAACAAAGGTGCATAGCTTTCAAACAGTTACCCCTTGTTAGGCTCCTATACTACTAGTGTAACCCCTTATGTTATTAGTACAACCCCCTTATTATATTGATGTACCCATGTAGTGCCCATATTGTCACTATTGTGCCCCATAGAAGCCCACTATTGTTATTATTGTGCCCTTACATTATTATTGTTATGTCGGATCTGATTACATTATGACCCCCTTAGACTCCTATATATAGAAAGGAGGTATTTTCATTTGTATCATCCAAGAATTGTTCATTTATGTAATGTAAAGGAGGTTTCCCCCTCGAAGAGGCTGAATTCTAAGGCGTTGATCTATCTTTTCTATCTTTTCTTGAGCTGGTTTCATAACATTTGGTATCAGAGCTTTGGATTCTAGGGTTTCGCTGCTCCAAATAGGTCATCGTGGCATTTTCGCTATAACGTTGTTTCTGTGATGTTTCAGAAGTTGAAAAAAACCCCATTTGAGAAGAAATCGCATTGAACCTTTGGTCCAAATTTCAGAGCTTTTCGAGCTATATGTTCGGAGATATGATCTGAGGAAGTTGGTCTTTTTGCAAACTCCTAAATTACATTCCAAACAGGTGACCTGGGGAAAATCGTCATAACATTCTCTCTGGGGATCGGATTGAAATTTCGTAAGAAGGTACAAAAAGAGGACGGTTGTAGTTTATTGTATGTGTTTTTCAGATCCAAAGGTAGAAACAGTGATTCGTGGCACGTCGTACAAGTTCGCTCTACTGAACTAGTCTATAATCAAGTCACTATGGGAGATTTCACATAAATCTTCCTTGGAGAATCCAATTTGGGTCAGACTTGTGCCATTGGAAAGAGGACATAGAGGGCTATTACAGGTAGCAATTTCAAAACTTAAAGATCTGAAGGTACAGAGTTACAGTCATTTCAAGATCGTGCTCCTAAAATCAAGAAAAAGCAAGATGAGGAAGTTTGATGGCAACGATCCGATAAATTGGATACGTCAGATGGATCAATATTTTGTTCTACATGGTGTACCACTGTTACAAAAGGTATGTATTGCATCTTCATATTTAGAACTGGATCAATTTTTATGGTATAAAGGGCTTTGTTCTCGTAAAAGACTTGTTACGTGGTCAATTTTCACGGAGGAAATGATAACACATTATGAGGATACAAAGAGCAACACCTTCTTTAGAGCAACACCACAACAATTGGAAAGAGAAAAAGGGCTTTGTGACATAGTGGAGAGCAAAATTATGGAAACCAAGAAGCATTACCCTCACAACTATAAATATGGAAGTGTTGTTTCTCCTAGCCTTCCACAACCTACAAGGGTTACACCACAACAATTGGAAGAAAAAAGAGAAAAGGATCTTTGTTACAATTGTGATAGAAAATGCACTAAAGGTCATAAGTGTGCTGAGAAGAAATTATTTTACATAGAATATGAAGAGGAGGAAGAAAAGGATCAAGAAACATCAAAAGAAGAGGATATACACCAGGACCCCACCCCAGAGAAAGAAGAAATGAATCAGACCATATCTTGTAAAGCATTGGCAAGATTTACCA
>APFE030894749.1:74233-96996 GCA_000404065.3 Pinus taeda
AAGAATTGTTCATTTATGTAATGTAAAGGAGGTTTCCCCCTCGAAGAGGATGAATTCTAAGGCATTGATCTATCTTTTCTATCTTTTCTTGAGTTGGTTTCATAACAGGTTTTGTTGTAGATGCTGAAGGAAATTTGGCATAAATGAGCGGCCAAGTAAAGATGAAAGAAGAAGATTTTGTGGAAGAGTTCAATCCATGGAACAAGGATGCTCAATTTTTAGAGAGAATACTGGAGAAGTCATGATTTAGTGCAGACATAAATAATCATGAAAGAGGGTAAGGATCAAAGGGAGGCAACAAGAATAACATAACAAGTAAGAATAAGAGGAAGAGTAAGAGTAAGTGATAGCATTCGACAACTTCAAGAAGAATAACAACAGATTGAAGAGTTGGTGGACAATAACAACAACTTGTAACAAAGAGAAAGAGGTAGAAGTATGTGGCAAAGTATAGACTAGTCCAAGGATGTACTGGAGACGGAGATTGAAAAATTATGGCAGTTAATGTTGAAACAAGACATAGGGATGAAAAAGATAACAACACGAAACATGATCAATCAGAATTTGAACCTGATTGAGAAGGAGAGGAAGAAGAAACAGAAAATAGCAGACATACAGCAACAACAAAGGTGCATAGCTTTCAAACAGTTACAAACTAAATTTTGGGACCCTGGAGGTTTTCTATCAACACATGAAGACACATGATCAGGAGATCATGAATATTTTCTACTTTGGGAGTTTGATGCAAGAGCATTCAACCCAATGAAAATCATTGTATTTTAGTAGACATAGGGGGGTCATGTGTTCTAAGGAGGTTGGTTTCCTAAGTCGCAAATTAATGTAATATTTAGGCTCTTAAGTTATTAGAATAGGAATTAATTAGATGTGTGAGGATGTTTGTAAATGCTCTCAAATAAAGGAGAACATGAGTGGTTAATAATGACAAGAGAGTTAGAAGTCAATTATAACTCTAAAGGTAGTTTCATGATTTGAGGAACTAAAGAGAGTTCTTAGGAATTAATTGAAGTTAGAAGTGGACATGGAGGACATTTAGGAGTTAGTTCAGTAAATCTAGGAATTGAACCAGAATTAGTTCAATAGAACCTTTTTGGTATAAATGTAAGCCTACGGGCAGAGTAAGGAAAGACGCCACTGATATTGAAGATCAGACTTGTGAGAGATAGAAAGTCTCAATATGTAATCATTTGTTTATACTTATATACACAGAGGTTTATTCCCTAACTATGCAATTGTGTGAAATGAGTATTTATGAATGAATCATATGTGAATTCATATGTTCTGTAACACGGGTTGCAGATAGAATTCTGAAGGACATGCAGAGGAGCAGAATGATTCAGAGGAATCATAAAGGGATCTTTGAATCCTCTTGAAGATCAGAGTGGAGCTCTAGAGAAGTAGTGAAGTGAGAATTCAAAAAGGTTAAGCTCAGAGAAAAGGTTGAGCAGTGGAATAGTGGAAGCCAAAACCCTGAAGGAAAACCCAAAACCACAAGGAAAAACACTGAATGATGAATTAAATTTAAAGGAAAGGAACAAGCAGAGAAGTGAAGAGGTAGTGCATAGGGACTATTAGATCTCAAAGATCAATGGTGATCACCTGAAAGAACGTGCGGAAGATAACTCGCGAAGAAGCGATTTTTATATAGGAAAGTGGATTTCGGGCGGAAGAAGGATGGTAAGCGGTATTCTTTCGTTTGGTTCCGATTCCATTCATAATGTGACACGTAGTAGAGTAGTGGAGAAGGGAAACTGCTTTATTGGGCGGTTAAACCTGATGCTTGTTTTCTACCTAAAATTGGGGTGAAGCATCGGATCTATCAAGGATAGATCAATGACGGAGGTTATAATGCAAGTTGTTTGATTGCTGATCAGAGTTTGAATGGAGAGTGCAATGGGTTTCTAATGCTTGGATTCTAGCCTATGTGTTTCGAGCGAGTTATTCCTTTGTATTCTGATATAATTGAAGTCACGCGTTTAAAGGTAAGTTTATGCGAAAAATGTTATGTAACCAATATTTAAACATGGAGGGCTATATATATGTGGTTAAAGGGTTAGAGAAAGCTTAAACTAAGTTTTATGGGAGTGAATGAGTCCCAATAGAAGGGTTTAATGAAAGGATTTAAGAAAGTCATAAATGAAGGCTTGTGGGTTGATTAAAATCCTAATAAGTGGATATTTCCTAAGGGTTAGGCTATGTTGGGTTTAGATAAATTATTCTGCAGAGGTTAAGAAAGGGATCCTTAAGCATTGATGGTTGAGATTTTGACTCATCAGGAAGAGTTAAAATTCCTAGAACAAATGTATTTATGCATTGTAGATGCATACTATGGGTGTAAGCAAGGGTAATCGTGCATCACAAAACACTTCTTATATCTTAGAGAAACTCATTATAACCACACTAATAATTTTTTATCCATTTACCTCCACCTTAATCACTTTTGTCCCATTTCCATCCACCCATGATGACTTTATTATTATGAAGCATGTTTCACTTAGATCATTTTAAAACAATATTATGGAAAGAGATTGATAATTTATTTCAAAATGATATTCATTAATTTCTTATTTCTTTGGAATTATAACATATATTTATGATGCAACATTGTGTGGAATTGAGTAATTCATCTAAAACGATAGTTATAAAAACATTAGATTTAATGCAAATTTATAAATATTTGTCTTCCAAGTCTGATTGTTTTAGATTTTTGTTTTTTTAATCCAAATCTGGTGATACAAATCTAGGTGAGCTTGCTATTTTTCATTTCTTAAGATGTAGTTTTGAATGTATAAAAGCGTTCAAAGCACTAAATCTATATGTAGCAACTCAAATATATCATTTAAGAATTTTTTTTGTTGTATTTTGAGTAAAATTCATTGGAAGATATGCCAAAAAATAAGAATGTAGAATGTTTAAAATTCACTATAATTATTTTGCATAAATATAACATAACTTGCTACTCTTAAAATAGCAATAAGAATTAGAGTGTAATTACCACTGCCAAATGGTTGGGTAGCCACCTTTGGAGGAATTAAACTATCCCAAGGGGCATCCAAACTTGGGTTGGCTTTCCACAATCTACTATGTTATTATAGTCTACTTTAAATATTTTCATCTTATCTATCTTATTCATTAATTTTTGACAAAAACTTCCAATTAATTTTATTTTAAATTATGGCCAAGTGAGGTAGGCAATAGGATGTATTGTTAAGGAACTGTATGATGTCAAGCTCACCTATTTGAAACTCTGTGGGAAAATGTCTAGCCATGTTAAGGGATGGTGTGACCCATGCCCTCTGGTAACTTTGATGGCTTAGATATCTGTAGGTGACAACGTTTTAAGCCAAAGGTTAAGTTTGTTGTCATCTAAGGACTCACACAACTTAGCAAAGAAAACAAAATAAAATTATTTTAAATTTATAAGATAAAAAAATCATAATATAAAAAAATATGTAAATAAAATTCTCATACACCTCATTTTCAAACAAACATAAATCCATATTAATTTGAGATAATCTCTTCAGTTGTAAAATATATATATATATATATGACCAAGACCTAATGATTCCTTTTAAGCAAGGCTATCCTATTTCTCTTTTTTTTTATCTATCTTCTTTTTTTAGGATTCGAATAAAATTTCAAAGAAAGTACTAATTAATTTTATTTTAAATTATAAATAAGAAAATCACAATACAAAATTGTAAAATTTGCATACATCTCACTTTCTCATTCAAACCTAAATATCACTATGAGTCCATCTTAACCCATATCCATTAACCTTCTAAAAGGATCTCATCAGAGGTCAAATATCTTGAACTGTAAACCTCATTTACACACACAGATATATATATTAAATTGATAAAATTATTTTACATAAGAGAAACATTAAAATATTTTATTTATGAATAACATTTTTTTAAATTTTACTTTTCTATGAAATGAATATACTTTTGAAATATTTGGAAAATAAAAAATTATAAATCATTTTTTTCAATTTCTTAACTTTATTTTATATATAAAATTTAAAATAAAATATGTTAATTTATATAATTGAAAAATTTATATATTATATATATATATATATATATATTATATATATATATATATATATATATATATATATATATATATAATAAAATTAAATTAATAGATTTTTAATAAGTGTAATATCAAACTATGACATTATATCAGGTATACCATCATACACATCTATAATATTTAAATGACATTATAAAAAATATTATAATATTTTTATTACTTTCTTTTTATATAACTCTACAATATAACATCTCACCCAACAACAGCCTCTGAACGAAACATATGAGGAAACAAAACATATGTTACTCTTAATGAAACAGAAAACAGATTTGCAATGCACGGGTGTTTATCGACCATATCCACTAGTTAAAAAGCAGAAGTGTAGGCAGTTCACTTCTGCGGCCGCTACGTCAAAAGACCTAGTTATAAAATATAGTTATCAAATTCGAATTTGAATTAGATTGGATATGAAAAATTTGATCTTATAAAATTTAATACGGAAAAAATTAGACATTATATATTTAGACATTTTAATATATATATAATATATATATATATATAATAATTATATGAAAATTCATTTAAATTTTTCTCTACTAGTATAATAGTTTAATTATTCAATGTTAATTCTCCTAT
The DNA here is from genome assembly GCA_000404065.3 of Pinus taeda. Taxonomy (NCBI): domain Eukaryota; kingdom Viridiplantae; phylum Streptophyta; class Pinopsida; order Pinales; family Pinaceae; genus Pinus; species Pinus taeda. The sequence goes on from APFE030894749.1 coordinate 78,926, forward strand.
TTAAAATTGGTATAGACCTCTTTTCTACTGGTTAGAAATAATGCAATCAAAATGCATCAAATTAATTATTATTGGAGACTAGATTAAAATATCAAATTTTCTAATTAGATTGTTAAACCATATTAAACATTTTAAAAAGAAATATTAAAAAGAAAATGTTCTTTTTCTAATATAAAATTATGTCTCATTTTGGTTTTTATAAAAATTATTATATATTTTTTCCAGTTTCTGAGTTCCTGGTAAAAAAAAATACCAATATAAAAAAATTATAAAACTTAAAAAAAATTAAGATTATAAAAATATTATAAAAACTTCAAAAAATTTAAGATTAAAGATGGCTGCAGTATTTTTCAATTCTCAAATTTCCATAAGTAAAACTCGATTTACTTACTTTATAATTTTATTCAGCATCCATGGTTACACAGAGCCCGCGCTTCATAGTTCTACGCAGCAGTGGCAGCACAGTGGACGATGGACATGACAGATACAATACTTTGACCAAAATCATTCAACCCTGACCCCTACCGAATTGGAAAGTGACAAATTATTCAGAAACTGACAAATTATTCCCCGTACCGAACCGAATAAGCGAATTTCCGAATCTTTTTGCCGGCACGGCTGAACTTGGTAACTATGAGATAGACCAGTGATGAAGGTCGAAGGTCGGTGGGACCCTCGAGCATGTGTTTAGCATAGGCTCTCGACAGACGACGAAGGTCGGTGGGAGCCTTGCCCTAGGAATAACGCCTTCGGCGTAATATTGGTCCATCAATTCGGCCAAGTTAGGTCTATCCATTAGGTAGTTGTAACTTTTATCGTAAATAATTGTTATCATTATGGACCTTTGTAGGTGCTCTAGATTTTATTTATTAAAAAGTGTTTTTTATGCAGTAGTCTATACCGCGACTTTTTGAAAGCTTTTCCGGCAGATTTTTCCGGTCAAAATCCGGCACCAATTCATTGGAATCCCAAGTTTGATAGCTGGTTTCTTCACAATCAATGGCTCTCATGGGGTTTTTAGGGCACTGAATCCAAATATGCAGTTAAAAAACCATTTTAACTGCTAAAAATCAAGATTTAACCTCATTTCTTACGCGGGATTCCGTCACAAAAATCTCCAAAAAGTCGCATTATAGACAACTCCGTTTTTTATTACAATGTTGAATGTACTTTTATTTTCACCATTTTACCATCACGATATTTTGCTTGATAGGATTAATTAGTGATAAGGATAGGATTAATTAGTGATAAGGTCAGTATAAATTTATTGTAATTTTATAATATCGAGTGTTGAAGCGAACCAATTTAATTGTTGATTTATTAAGTTGAGAGAAGAATACAAAATTTTGAGGTACAATTTATGTCAATTATTTCACATTGAACACGGAAAAAATTACATATCTATTAGATTTTTAGTAACAAATCAATAATATTGTAAGGTTTTTTTTTAAATTATTTTATATGATATATAATTAAATTATTGTACTTAACTTAGAGATTGATATATTTTATTTATATATTATATATATATATATTTTTTTTCTAAAAATAAATATGATGATGATATTAAAATATGTGTAAGTATGAATAGAAAAACAATTACAAATCTTGGTAATTTTGGAAAGTGTATATATATGTTTTCAATTACTCAATGTCTTTATATAATGTTGATATAAAATTATGTTATTTAATATGAATATTTAAATATATTATTTATGCTTGACACTAAAATTGTATTTTGTTCTTAATATTTTTTTCTAAATACCACATGTCAACACTATATTAAGAGTAGAATGAATTGCACATCTCCTTTATATTAAGTTGTAATATAAATAATAAATAATACATTTAATTAAAACTAACCAAATATATACATTTCATTTAGTGACTAATTTATTTTTATTTTAAAGAGGCAAATGTCAACTCTAATTTCAGCATGAAAATAATTATACATCTTCCTCCAATTAGTCTATAGAATTAGTCTATAGAATGTGGCTCTCCATGTAACTAGGCCGATAAGTGTGTTTTTCTTTTTCTTTTATAAGGTAATATTTCTATTAGTGATAGTAAGATATATACTTCATCATCCTCTATTTTGTGAGTGACTAGCCACATGGGAATCCTAATACTTAATAGAATGACAACTTTTCGAGTACAAAAAAATACTCTAAGATGATAACCAGAACATACAAAGTATCTTGTAAATGTTTGTATCCTTAATAGAGAAAACAATTTTTATATGCATAAAATGTATATTATTTAAAATTCCCTCAACATTAGCAAGCTCGCTATTATAAGTGAAAAGAAGACGACAAAAAACTAAACATATGTAAACTAAGAAAAAAAAAAAAAACTAAACATATATAAACTAAGTAGAAATGAAGTCCTTGAGGTAGAACCTTGAATTTAGACATTTGAGTTGCAACATTACATCATCCACAGGTAGGAAATTATGTTATTTTGTGTTATTTCAATGCATTCATGACTAATACAAATAGATGGTGTAAAAATATTGGTTTTATCCATCTTCATTGAGTCTAACATCTAAAACCTAGGTCAACATAACATCCACAAATTTTTTCCCTTGCGTATGAAGAGATATGAAGCTCATTAAATCTTAATATGGAGTTGAAATAAATAAAAAATTAAGATAGCTATAAATAAAATATTCCAATGTCACATATAAAAAATTAAGATAGCTATAAATAAAATATTCCAATGTCACATATATATAGATATAGAGAGAGATTTCTAGTTCCATTGATAGGTTGTTTATAATGCATAGCATGAGATACATAGGTATTTATAATATACTAATAACAAAAAAGAAGGGGAGAAAATCAATGGTTTGTTTTAAAATAAAGGAGAGAGCGTAGTTCATTTAATTCTCAACATGGGGTTGACCTTGGATATATCAAGTCTCTGAGACGTTCGGTGAAAACATTTTTCATGCTATGTACTCTAAAAGAGGATTGAACTTGATTTTGTGTTATTCATGCGCTTGACATATAAGGAGTTTCTACACTTAAGATGGTTATATACTAATATATTTATAAAACAATGTATAATTTTTTTTGCTGTTATCCATTAAATCATTCATATTGACAGTAAGGAAAAACTCCATAAGGAAAAACTAATAACGAGAAACTAAATTAGTTAGAATAATACATTGAACATGAGCATGTGATGTGAACCTAATTAATTTGATAAAAAACCCATAAATTCTTCCCATTGTTCATTTTAGTATCAATGTTCTCTTTTATATATTTATATGTACAACGTAAATGATTAACAAAAGTGTAGAAAATTTGACTTCACTAATGTATAAAATAATTATTTGTTTTAAAACACCTATTATCAAACAATTTTAGAACGTGAGCTATGAAACCTTACATGAGAACCATATAATTATACACAAAGCATATATCCTTGATTTGTTTGTGTATAAGAACTTTGATTCCTCTGCTTGTATATTCATGTGGAGTGCAAATTGGCTTAATTGTGATTTTTTTTACTAGAGATTCGACGTTCATGATTTTCGATTTTCTTTTACTAGAGATTTGATGTTCATGATTTTCGATTTGATTTCATTATGGTTGGAAAAAACAATCCTCACATGTAATAGTATCAAATCCACAATTTTGTATAATCTTAAATAGAAAAAATAAAAAAAATACAGAGACACATTAAAACTGTCTCAACCAATACAGAGACACATTAAAACTGTCTCAACCAGATAATGATTAATTGAAGCACATACACAAAATAGATAATAGAATCTTATCTTATAAATATGGGATTGATACACTACATAATCACAACAACTTGAAGATAATGATGCATATGTAGGTCTAACTTGTGGAAAATGGAAACAAGAACATCTTAATTTAATTTTCTTTTGAATTAAATTATGACAAAATTGTGATTCCACATCACAAGACAACAAGAATGAGTTAACTAAGTTAATTTCACATAGTTTGCTCCATTAATTGAATTAAATTAGAGAAAATTGTAATTCCTCATCACAAGACAACAAGAATGAGTTAAGTAAGTTAATTTCACATAGTTGGCTCCATTAATTGAATTAAATTAGAGAAAATTGTAATTCCTCATCACAAGACAACAAGAATGAGTTAAGTAAGTTAATTTCACATAGTTGACTTTGTTAATTCGAGTTGAGGGGCTAAATCAAGTCATGTAGAGTGGTTCCTAAATTTTAGTAGCCTATGTTGAGTTTAATTTGAGTTGTAATAGTTCAATTAAGTTAAACTGAGTTAATGTAAGTTAAACTAGTTCAAACTGTTGGAGGAACTAGTACAAGGTCTAACATTGGGGTGAAACTTTAGCGTTCAATGAGTTAACTAATAAATGTGTCATAATTAACTCCCACATGTATGAAATTCAAGTTACCCAATTGAGATTGCGGATCAATGGAAGTGTACTATCAATTGTATAATTTTTTGAGTTGTACAGGTGATGCATGTAGTCAGATAAGGGCCTATAGGTATTGCGCATTTCATCATGGGTATTTCCCTAATTAAGAGGGGGATAATTCCTTGAGAAACAATGCAAGGAAATAGGAGCTTGGTAGACAAAAAAATTCGCTAAGTATTGGCCAGAGTCAGCTTGTGAGGCAGTGAGATAGATTATACATGTGGATAGATTGTTTAAGCTTGAACACAAATTATATTTCCTCTTTAATTTTTTTTTATCTAATGCAACAGAAATAGGAAGGGGTTTTGAGCAAAAATATTTCTTCTTAGATAAATCTTTGACCATATGTGATTGAATATTGTCTCAGGTTTATATTCTTATTTCTCAACCAATTGATTTCTTCCGCTAATGTGTAGAGTAAATTCAAGTCTTTTGTTTTATCATATTACATAAGCAGATTGAATCTACAAGGAATTTCTACATAACTAACTCTTACATTGAAGAACCACATATTCTATAACTTGACATTAAAGCTATAATAATACAGAATCTTCATTTCTCTAATTATTTCTAACACTTCCCTTTAATGGAGAAATGAATTATTTACCACACCTAATTTGTCTCTACGTAATGTAAAATTATCCTTCCCTAGGGGCATAGTAAATATGTCTACCACATTATTATTTGTATAGAAATATATCAAATCAATTTCATTTTTCTAAATTGTTTCTCATAAAAAATGATGTTATGTTTTAGTGTGTTTTGGTCTATCATTGTATACTACATTGTTCACTAGTTTGATTGAGTTATGATTATCACATTCAATTATTTTCGGTATTTTTTTTCTCCCATGTCTTCAAGGGCCCTTCTTAGCAGAATGTCTTCATAGGATGCATTGCATAAGGCTTTGTGCTTAGCTTTACTAGAAGACAGAGAAATAGTTGGTTGTTTCTCACTGCTCTATGACACAATTCCAAATATGAAACTGAATGCATATCGAGAGGTGGACTTATTTTCATCTACATCTCCTACACAACGAGAATATGAATGACTTATGAACTAAACAAAAAAATATTTAGTATATTCAATCTCAACTTTTTTAGTGTCCTTCAAATATCGAAGGACTCTCTTGGATACTTTCTAGTGAATTTCATATGACTTATCCATGAACTGACTAAGTATGTTGATTGAATATGCAATATTTAACGTGGTTGTATTAAAGTACTTGAAACTTTCCACCAATTGTTTATACAATATGCCACTCATTTCTTTATATCATTATCAATGTTGAGTTTATCATTTTATTCCAATGGTCTAGATACTACTTCCGATCTATTCATATTGAATCTTTTGATTAACTTTTATGTATATTTGCTTTTTATGACCTAGGTCGTGCCATCATATATCTACGTGTTGAGGTTTCTTGAGATGTATTGTATTCCCTAATGTGGGGATTATGTAGTCCTTTAAAAAAAATATCTCACGGGTAACTTTTCCTTCGTCTCTCTAAGTGTTACAACTCATGAATTAAGGTTGGTGGTGTTGCAATTTTTCTTTTAGCTCTAGATATTATTGACCAGACATTGAATCCTTCCATTAATATTTGCATATTTCACTTCCAATTTCTGTAATTTTCTCCAACTAGCTTAGTGGAATCATTTAAATATGAATCTGCCAATGGATTCACCATCAAATTATTATTATCTCTCTCAAAAGAAAACAAGACTTTCTGTGTGCTTACAACATATGATAGATGTACCCGTACCAATATATAAAACTCAACTAATTCCAATGATGATACCACCATATGAAACAATAATAATTCAATTAAAATATCCAAAAGATAGATCTTTGAAATATCCAAAATCAAGAAGATTTCTCTCAACCTCTTAGATAAGTGATGCATTGATATGTGTGTGTTTTGAATATATCAATTAGAGCATCCACTCATTCCAATATAGGGGTAATTTGACTAATTGACCATTTTTTTGGACATTTTCTAACAAAACATATTCACCAAAACTTTACCAATTTTAATAATAAATTACATAATTTTTTGTTGAACATTCTTTTACATTCTATATATATAACTTTCCAAACCAGAATAGACACCTATACTACTATTTATAAATATAATATTTAAATATTCAAAAAATACCAAAATTCAATAATACAAACCTAATAAATCTACTCATATCTAGCCAAAACCAAACCACAGACAGATTCCTCAAGTGCATATAATATGCCCTCATAGATGCTTCTCACACATTTGTTGTTTTTTTCAGGGCTATGTCATGACAAAGATAAGCCCCGTGTTCGAAACAAACCTTGCCTTCACAAGGAAGCCTTCCCCGTCAAATATTAGTCCTGCGGATGACTATTTTTATCCCTGCTTCCTTGAAATACCGAAAAACCTTCAAACCTTCTCTACTTCGTTTATATATATATATATTCGATTATCGAATCATTCCAATACTGAAAACCTCATAATAGATATCCTCATATCTACCCAAAACCAAGACACATTCCTCAAGTGCATATAATATAAGCTCATAGATCCTTCTGACACACTTTGTTGTTTGAATTTTTAGGGATATGACATGACAAAGGTAGGACCCGCGCTAGCAACAAACCTAGCCTTCAGAAAGAAGCCTTTTCCCATCGAATACTAATGCTGCGGAATAGCCGACCTGAACACTTAAATAAACTTCGTCTCTCCTACACAATCAAGCCAGTGAAACCTACATCAATAGATCCGAGATCATGAAAGGTGGTCATTTTACTATATCTTATTAGTCCCTGCCCTCCGGGCTGGCAGGGACTATAGTAATCGATCGACAAGGCTAGCATTAGTCTGGCATGATAACCCATCAACATTATGTAACTTAAAACAAAGTTAGCTGATATGACACGAAAACCAACACGGTATTTTATATTTTCTTATTCCTTTGACCAATGAACGGGTTTTCCATCTTATTTGGCCTCAAAACGAGGCATACGGGCAGTTATAAGGGCTCAAAAGTTAGGACAAGTGAACATTTGACAGTTTCGTTTCATGAACTCATGAACTAATGCTATGAACTAATGCTATGTTTGCATTAGCATTAAACCCATAACATTTACTGTTAACCAAAACTTATGTACTTATGGTTTAACATAAGTATGGCAGCCCTGCCGTGTCATCGCAGCTGTTGGCAGCTGTTCTTCATGAAGTTCTACGTGTCTGCCAAGAGTTATTTTCTTGGCACCGCCTTGTTCAAGTTCCACTGCCATATATTCCAATATTCCAGAGATCCTCCTGGTAGGTCTTCCTTGGTTATCCTCCCCCTTCAGACGAACCACAGTATAGGCCGCAGCGACTGCATTGCTCGACCTTCAAACATTTCAGGTATATTATTCACCTATATTATCCTGCAACATGCAAATATTCATAACTGTATGTATAATTGGTAATTAATAGCTGGGTTTTTAGGTTAAATTTCTTCAAAAATAACTACATGTATAATTGGTAAATACCAGCGGATAGTTAAATCAATCAACAGTAGCACAATAACTAAATCAGGCTTAATCGTCGTAATACTTACAATTCCTGGGACTTCATGTTTTCCAGCGGCAAAAGGGAATTATCATCTGCCGTACCGTCTGTCATTCTGGAATCAGCTTCAATGGCCAAAGCACGATTAGCAGAATCTACTGCCAATTTATATGAAGCGGCGGCATCGGTCTTGGAAACTGGTATGTAGCGTCCCATTCAGGTTAACATTTAAATAATTAAAGAATCCTACGAATTCTTCATCGCATTTTAATGGATTTTGATTGAAGTTCAGAGAGCACGAAGGGGCAGAATCCTTGCGGGTCACGGACAGTGGCCACCTTATCCTCTGTCCACACAGAATAAACTCCCTCAAGGTCGCACGAAGATCCCGGGATACGGAAGATAGGTGGAGAGATGATGTAAGGTAAGATTTTTGTTTATTTTTTTTAATACAGAGAGAAAATTTAGATGACTATACTGAGTTTGCACAATTTACCAGCGGATAGTTAAATCAATCAACAGTAGCACAATAGCTAAATCAGGCTTAATCGTCGTAATACTTACAATCCCTGGGACTTCATGTTTTCCAGCGGCAAAAGGGAATTATCATCTGCCGTACCGTCTGTCATTCTGGAATCAGCTTCAATGGCCAAAGCACGATTAGCAGAATCTACTGCCAATTTATATGAAGCGGCGGCAACGGATTCAGGTACTCTAGCACCGCTGTCATAAATACAAGCACCTTATAAATTTAGAGGATGTCATGGGCATTTGAGGATGTGTAAGGTAAGGTTTTTGTTTATTTTTTGAAAATTTAGATGACTATACTGAGTTTGCACAAGAATAGACTAAACTAATTACAAAAGCAATGGCCTTTTTGCAGAATAAAAGGAGGATTAAGTTCATGAATTATTACCTGAACAAAGCGCTGAGAAAGTTCTTGCAGAAAGCATTACCAGTAGAACACAAGTGCCAATTATAAAGTATAAATTTAGTGGCTATTGAACTGATCTGTTCCTTCAAAAATGAACGACTGCCAAATGAAAAGTGAATAGGGATAGAAATGCATTTAATAAATAAACCTAAATTATACATCGATGTCTGTAACTAAACCGAGTGGCCATCGAAACTGGGTCTGTTCCAGCAGAATTAACGATTAAACCTACAATACAACTGCACTGGCTGAAGATTGTGAATTTAATGGCTATGGAACCCAAGTTTGTTCCTGCAGAATTAATGACTAGAAATACATTTTGAAAACTAAAACGTAAATGCACTAGCCGGGAATCGAACCCGTATGCCAATGCCCATTTTAAAAATATGTATTGAAACAGTTCTACACTTGTTCTGGGCCTCCGAAAAGCTTTTACAGTGGACCACAGAAATATTTGCAGCGTTTGCGGTTTAAAACACTGAAATAGGAAATTCTTGGTTAGGTATGCAAAGACTCTCAGACCCTCTGCTGCAACTAAGTTTAAAGACCTAACCAAAGACTCTCAGACCCTCTGCTGCAACTAAGTTTAAAGATATTACCGATTCGCTGCCCTTAGAAATGGTACAAAATGCTTAAATATACCCGAGAAGCAATGTGTTTGTCAAAACAAAGAAATACATTGAAACCTGTTTACCGTGGCCTGAAGCCTAAACTCCGCACGCAGTCTGAATTCTGTGTTCTGTGTCGATTGAAAATGCCTCACTCACGCGCTAGCAGGTAATCCCCTTCCTGGTGTGTATCAAGTGCTTTGAAACCTGTTTACCGTGGCCTGAATCCTTAACTCCGCAAGCAGTCTGAATTCTGTGTCGATTGAAAATGCCTCACTTACGCGCTAGCAGGTAATGCCCTTCCTGGTGTGTATCAAGTGTAGCACGTGGCTTGCATGCAAGGTAATCTTTGGTAATCTTGATATATACGCGGGCACTATAGTTTGGCTTTTTCACATTGATTTACTCGGTGGTCAACCTACGCATCTGTTTTTCTATTTTCTTCCCTTTAAAATACGGGCTTCACGATAAATTTTGTTAATCATAGCTTTGGCTACTTAATTCGAACAATACTTTTATCACTCACAATCTTTATAAAAGCAGATTGGACTCGGGACATAATCAAATTAAATCACTCCGACTAAACACACATGTAATACTTACAAAATTTTCTCAATCACTCAAATTAAACACACGTGTAGTACTTGTTAAAAAAATTCATGCAATACTTGTTACAAAATACACATGTAATACTCGTTAAAAAAATTCATGTAATACTTGTTACAAAATTTTGATTCATAAAAGGAAGAGGCTTTATGAAACCATGTTTGGTGATAACTTTGGAATTGACCTAAATACTCGGAGGGATAGGGTATTAAGGTAGAAGATTTGTTTGGTAGAATTTCTGTCCAATGCAAAACGGTAATTCATGGAAATTTAAGGAGTCTGACCTACTTTCTCCATAGCTTTTGTTGCACAGTGATGCAAATTATTGAGATACGGAAATAGTTGATACAATGGTGCTGCACAGCGATGCAGGATGTGCAGATGGAAAAATAAGTCACATAAATGGGATAATTCCACCAATCACTTCACATAGGTCACTGTAAGCAACCCAGTTTAAGCGATTGAACTATCTGCTTCTTAGTTTTGGATAATAAACAGAGACTGGTAATCCTGTGGTGGAAGGATTTTCTCTCTGGTTACAAATTTAAATTCTTAAAAACCAAATAAAGAATCACTAATCTTGTGGCAAAAGTAACTTCTTTTGGGTCACAAATCTAAAAAAGCTCAAAAAATTCAGAAATTGATCAGATTGCACCACGTTCCCACACCAAACTTAACTTCTTATTAATGCAATCAGTCATAATATTGGTTCATCTTCTGAAAAGACTATGGCAGAGGCGCGGGTAGCTCCTATACAGTATCCAAAGATGGAGCTGTAATGTAGGAAAAAGAGAGCAGACCTGAAGGCTGAAATAAGCATTCACTCTTTCTGTGTTGAAAAATATGGTACAGTTGGCTATACAGAGCATCAACTCTGAAGAAGTTCCAGAAGGAAATTAGATTATAATAAAATTTACAAGCTCCTCCACTGCACAACATGCAGATTAGCTGAAGAGGAAAAGCTTCAATGACACACTGTCTCAGAACAGGAATGCTGGTAATTCTGCACTGTTGCAGCTATAAAATCATAGATAGATCATCAATTACAGCTGTTGAAGAAATAACTTGGAACTGTAAACTAAAGAAACATACACGGGTAGAATAATATATTCACAGAACAAAAGTTAAATCAAAAGAACAGAGCTCTAGCTTCAGCAGACACGAAAAACCAAGCTGTTTTTACAACAGACTATCGGTACGAGCAGGCAACCTCCTGAAGAAATTGAGAGGAGCAGAAGGAAGCCTGTAGCGGAACCTGGGATGGCGCAGGAGATACAGAACAAAAACCACTGCGATTACCTGGAAGGGCGTGGTATAGAGAACTATGGCAGCTATCAAGCAAAATATGACAAATATGGTAGTCGCTCGTGGATCTCTCCAGCTCAGAAGATTTTGAAGTCTTTCTCCCTGAGTAGCCATATCTCCCACCACGGTCTGTATTCGCCCAGCAACGCTCCTGAGCCGATCGTATCGCATTCTCACAATGTCAGAGGCTTTGCTAGTGGGGAATGTGTCGAATTCTTCATCCAGTTCGTCTGGGACCTCTGTTATATGCGTTGAAACCCGAGGCAATCCTATGAACTAATCATGCCGCTGTTTCATCCACTTTCTCGGCGAGTACCTGTTGACTAGACTCTTTACCCTTCTTGGAAAGTTATATACGATTCCAAGATTCTGAAGGTATTGCTTGGCTTTGATTCCTCGGCACCATTGTTCTGGTATACTGTTCTGTTCGGTCTAACATTGTGCTTAGGAGACAAAAGAGCAAAACCCCAAAGCTATATACATCGCTCTTATCTGTGAGCTGACCTTAGAGAGCATATTCAGGGGTTCTTCAATCAGTGGCAGGAACTTTCTTCCTCTGCAGCCCTCAGTTAATCAGCCAGCCCGTTCATTTGTTTCTTGGGTCAGGCGGGGTTCTTCAATCAGTGGCAGGAACTTTCTTCCTCTGCAGCCCTCAGTTAATCAGCCAGCCCGTTCATTTGTTTCTTGGGTCAGGCGGGGTTCTTCAATCAGGGGCAGGGACTTGCTGCTTCGCAGCCTCCCTTGTTTGAATGCTTTTCAGTGACCCTTTCCAAACTATATCTCTATTATAACATTATGATTATACATTGTTTTCACACACTAAAATTACCTGTGATAAATAAGCAACTAAGATCCAACATTAAATTTGTGAGTGGAAAACGGTGGTGATTTGCTTTATACCCCTATGCATTTTTTAGTTTTCTCTAATTTCTATTTTTGGGTTCTTTAGATTTGTTACAACCTATCCAAACCTTCGTTTGTCTTTGTGTAAGACCATTACAGATTACCTAGACATGCTTTTCTAAATTTGAATTATATTATTTGTTATATGAGCCTACCTTCTTATTGCCAAATTTTGTTATACGCTACTTGTTGCTAATTCTAATTTCCCAACCTTATCACATTCTACCCAGACCTATTTTTCAATCACCCAAACCTCTTCCCATAGCTCTACTGCCCCCATGATTATATACCTCTACCCACAATATTTACCACTACCTTAAAATGTGTGCATATTTGTCCTATGTTATTCCCGCTAGACCCTTTTTCCACCACAAAAAACACATATGTAACATGTATCGTTTGTATACATTAAAAAACATGTTTTTAGAATGTTATATCATTTTTGTGACTAAAAAGGCGGGTATGTAATGCTATATTTATTTTCTATGTATTGGAAAGCATTGAAATAACATGTTATATTTTTTTGCGTACTTTGAAAAGGAATGCTAACTATTATCCACTATTCTATGTTACCTTGAAATTTAAATTTTAACTTAAATTTTAAAAATTGTATAAATAATTAAATTAATTTAGTAAAATTGTAATTATATAGATGTATATATTTATATATATATACAGATATCTAACAAAATTATTTTATTAAATAAAATAATTTTTATCCCCTTATCTATCACATATATCAAAATATAACTTATGTCAATACAATGTTATAAAGGCTGGAAATTGTTATAAATGACTTAAATTGTAGCTAATTGTTGAAAAGGTTGTCAATTAATGTCTCTATATGCGAGGGTAGTGTGGGAGGTTTGGTTGTATGGTGGAACCCTAATTAGGTATTTTTTCAAGACTAGATGGCCAATACTTCAATTTTGATGGGAAGATTTAGATATGTCAAGACAAAAGAGCTTGTTTTTTTAATGGCAGTTTATGGTCCTTCCACTACTGGGGATAAGATCCATTTTCTAAAGAAACTTATGGAGACTAAACAAATAATCGATGATTCCTTATGGGTTGTCGTCGACGACTTCAATCTCATAAGATCGTTAGAGGAGAAAAAAGAAGGAGTACGTAGGTTGGACCAATAATTTGTTGCCTTCGATGGATATATCAAGCAGTTGCAACTAGTAGACATCCCAAAAATCAATGGTTTATTTACATGGAATAACCGTCGAGGAGGAAAAAATCAAATAACTAGTTGTTTGGATCGTTTTTTCTATCAGAGGGAGTTTTACATAAGGATATATTTGTTGAAGCTACATTTTTGCCATGCATGGGGTCAAACCATCGACGACCAATTACATTAGAGCTCGAATTGAAGGAAGCCACACTCAATCAACTGTTTCTCTTTGAACATTTCTGGCTTTAGACCATAGGGTTTGTGGACCTGCTAAATAAGTGGTGGTTGGATATTGGCATTTGAGGTAACACTAAAATGCACACTTTCCAACTCAAGCTAGATGAGTTAAATATTATAGTTAAACAATGAAGCAACCATATTTTTGGCAATATTTTTTAGGGTAAGATAAATTTGTAAGGGAAAATGTCAAGGATACAACAACGTATCATCCTCGTAGGTAAATCTCCTGCGCTGGTGGCAGTAGACGCAGTGACTATTCACAAATTGGAACAACAATGATAATAAGAAGAGACATCCGGGAAGCATAAGTTGAGGGTACAATGACTCAAGGAAGCATAACGAAATTCAAAGTTCTTCCATAATTCCATGATTTAACGACACCATAATAATATAATCTTCTCTATTAATGGGGAGGATAGGAATAGAAGTTAAAACACCACAAAATTGAACATGAATTGGTAAGATATTATAATGATATCTTGTCTGGGAGTTACTCTTAGATGAAACCAACTATTAATACAGTTCTTCAACATATCCCAAAGATACTTAGTAACGAACAAAATATCACTTTGATGAGACCAATCTCATTTGAAGAAGTTGAAATGGTGGTTATGAATATGTCTAATAATAAGGCACCAGGGCTTGATGAATTCACTTTAGATTTATTTCAGGCATGTTTGTGTTTCCTTGGTAAGGAGATTCATGAGCTAGTTGAAGAATCAAGATAGACAAGATCCATTCATGCAAATACTTAATGTAACTTTCTTCACACGCGTTCCTAAAGCAGGGCTCTTGGAGAGCCCTAATGGCTTCTGACCTATTTCTCTATGCAATGTGTTATACAAAATTATCTCAATAGTAATTGTCAATTGGTTGAAACTACTTCCACTTTTAGTATCTCCCAATAAAAAATTCTTTATGGAGGGATAACAGATTGTGGATGGAATTATTGTGGCACAAGATAACATGTATACTCTGAGGGTGTCAAAATGTCTAGGGTTTGATTATTAAACTGGACCTATCTAAGACTTATGATAGAATAAGTTTGACATCCTTGCTTTAGGTTCTATAAGCTTTTGGATTTTCAAAGAAGTGGATATTATGGGTAACGTCTTTTATATCATCGATGTTATTTTCTATATTGATCAATGGTTCACCTTCTCCTACCTCTACCCCTTCTAGAGGGTTGAGGCAAGGTGATCCTTTATCACCGTTTCTCTCTATATTAGCAATGGAAGGACTCGGGGGATGTTTCAGAAAGTGTGTGACTTGGGACATATATATGGCCTTTGTTTATATGGTCTTGATCTTCCTATTTCCCATCAACAATTTGTTGATGATGTGATCTTATTTGGGCTACCCACTCGGAAAGAGGTAAAACGAATGTATAGAATTCACCAAATATTTATGGATTCTTTAGGAACATTTGTAAAAAAGGATCAAATGAATATATATTTTTTCAACTACCGAGAGATTATTCAAATATGGTTAACTCCAAGTCTGGGATTTAATGAAGGCCACCTGCCTTCCAAGTACTTGGGGGTACCTCTTGTTATGTATCACAATAGGAAAAATACCTGGGAATATTGTATTGAAAGGACTCGGCGAAAGGTCAGTAACTATGATTTTTGGGAACTTAATTTTCTAGGTCGCCTAATATCGACCAAAGAAGCATTACAAGCAATGCCAAATTATCAACTATTAGTTATGCCTATTCTAAGTACAGTTTGTCAACACCTACACTCAATTTGGAGTAACTTCTTGTGGAGAGGTACAACTAAAACGCATAAGTGGGCCCTTGTTGGATGGAATAAGTTGACTACACCAATATTGATTAGGGGATTGGCCCTCTACGATCCTCAACTGATAAAATCTTATGGTATTAAATTGTGGTGGATCTAGATTCAAGGAGGCCGACATATATGGAAACAAACATGGATTCAAATGTATTTTCCTTTGCACACACAGGAGGAGAAATTATGTTTTGAAGGAAAAATCCAAGGTTTTGGTACCTAAACATGGGCGTAGGAAGGTCAAGACCTTGCAAGACGTTATGTATTTTGGGAGGTCAAAGGGGGAATGATAAAATCATTCTAAGAGGATTCTTGGCACCAACACTCTCCTTTGGAAAAGAATGAGAGTCTCCAATCCATTAAAATTCTATCAAAAGCCTAAGGGGCCTACAAGTTTGTATATTTCTAGAAGCCATTAGGCGAGAGTGATTATTGGAGACAATGGAAGGATAGAGGCAATTGGACCCATAAAAATTATTTTCACCCATGGGAGGAATTCCAATAGATATTTCATAATAGACTAATAAGAGTCTCCCAACAACAAGATATTATACGTTGGGGGCAACAATCATCAGAAGAATTTTCATTAAAATAACCATACACCTTACTTGTAGGGTTTCAAATATATGAGGAGGAAACACTATGGAATTGGTTGTGGGAGGGCTTTGGGTGGCCAAAGATTTCAACTTTTGTTTGGTGGTGTTCACTCACATGGGATCGCCTTTGAAGAAAGGGTTACAAGGGCTTGTCTCTATGTCTACTATGTTCTCAATTAGAGGAATCAGTAGATCATATTTTTATTACATGTCTTCACGCCAAAGTATTTGGAAACTTTTCCCATAAATATTTAGATGTAGCTTACCCAGTTTGACAAATGTCAAAAGCTAGGTGGATCAATGGTTTGGTCGTTGGTTAAAAAATCATGTTGTCTTAAGAGCTTGGAAGTTGGATCTAGGTTTTACCCTTTGGAACTTGTGGAAATAGAGAAAATTGAGAGTTTTTGAAATGAAAAAAATGACCGTGTCTTTATTAAAAGAAATTATCTTCCTTAACATTAGGGAAATTGTAATAATCCCCCCTTTCACTTCGGAGAATTGGAAAGTGGATGAGTATGAGGATCACATTTTAGAAATCCTTGACCTCTATCCTTCTATGTTTATCTCCTCTTCATCCATTTAATAGGGTCCAAGTAATTCCAATGAGAATTAATTTATACCACCTCCAAAATCCTTAATAAAATTGAGTTTTGATGGAGCTTCCAAAGGCAATCCTAGACTTGTAGGTTATGGTGGGATCATCAGGGATGAGAACTCCCGCCCTTTGCATGTTTATGCTTCTTCCTGTGGTGTTGCAACATACAACCTCACCGAATTCCTGACACTTGAGAAAGGTCTACAAATTGCCTCCAGAGAAGAGTATAGTCTAATATAGGTTCATGGAGACTCTCATCTTTTCATACATTGTGTACATAAGTTGCTACATGACCAGCTAGTAGATAAAATAACCCACAGTTGACACCCTTAGGATGTGGTTTCAATATTAAAAATTTGTTGTCAAAATTTCACTATATTATTCCTCAACACACGACGAGAAGTTAATAATGTAGAAGACACTTTGGAAAATTGGGATAATATAGAGAGACACCTAGCTTTGGATGAATCATGGACAATTGTGTCATTTAGGGAGGACATTCATGAAATTAAATAGTGGGTGGAACATGAAAAATTATAAGTGGACAGTAATGTCCCTGATGGCGGTGGCATTATGGTTAACGTCTTCTATTAAGAAACATGAATAACATGTCGATCAAATGTATGGAAAACAGGGTGGCGACCCTTGGTTTGAGAGCCATGCTCTACCCTTAATATCATGTGCTCCTCGTGTGGCTCTGTATGAAATTCATTTTGGCACAAGGTTCCTTCCCTTAATGCCTAAGATGGGTAGGATATATCATGGAGGATTGGTCGCGGATGAAGGATCTCCTGACACACAGGTAGATCTCATTCACTAGCATATGAATCTTGAGTTTATTGGGAAGGTTAAGGAATGTGCCTTGTCGTACACCTGTCTTGCCATGACTATCACTCACAATGGTTATATCATTCAATGACTTTGACCTCTCACGTACTCACCCTGTTATATATACATGGGTATGCTCTTAGGGTGGCGACATTTTTATGTTGTAGTTTCTATTGCTGAAGGACCTCAATTGTCAAGTTGTGCTTGGATGAGAAGGGTGGTCTCCTATGGTCTCAAGGGAGGTTTGTTTTCTTGTCACTCTCCTTTGATTTCATGTGTTTGTTTACTAGTGAATCCCTCAATGGTTTGGTTCTTACATGCCAGTTCGGTTAATTACCGTAAGGGTCAATTTTCTTTGTGCTCTTCTTACTGTAGAGCCTCTAACTTACACCTCACCATCCACTATTACCTACTGTTTTTCATCACTTACCTCCCTCTTTTGCCTCATTTTCAATGTAAAACCACCCAGATCATTACATTAGATGTCATTAAGCATGATCAAGTGAGCTTTGCTAAT
>APFE030894750.1:4616-46032 GCA_000404065.3 Pinus taeda
GAAACAATTCAAAAGCTACATGGAAACCCAAAGATTATTGTAAGTGACAGAGATCCCATTTTCACTGGAAATTTTTGGACAAAATTATTTTCTTGTCTTGGTACTTAGTTAGCTCATAGCTCATCTTATCATCCTCAATCCGATTTGCAAACTGAGATAGTAAACAAATGTTTGGAAGGATATCTTCATTGCTTTGTATCTGATAAAAAGACACAATGGTTCAAATGGTTGCCTCTGGTTGAATGGTGGTATAACACTTCCTTCCATACAGCAACAAAAATGACCACATTTATGGCACTTTAAGGGTATCAGCCACCATCCATCACATCATATTTAAGAGAAAATTCTAAGGTTCAAGTAGTGGAACATCACATTGAACATCAACAACAAATCCTCCAACTCTTAAAGGATAACCTCGTGTTGGTACAGAATAGAATGAAACAACAGGCAAATCAACATCGCAGCAAAGGAAGTTTTGACGTAAGTGATTGGGTATTCCTACGACTACAACCATATAAGCAAATGTCCCTCAACCAAGCTAAGAAGGATAATAAATTATCACCAAAGTATTATGGTCCATACAAGGTGTTGCAAAAGATTGGTACTATGGCATACAAATTGGAGTTTCCTACAGCTTCTCGATTGCACCTAGTTTTCCATGTTTCATGTTTAAAGAAGGTTATTGGCGACAAGCTCCCAGTTCAAACAATATTGCCAAAACTTGACGAGGAAGGAAAAATTATATTGGAACCAGAAGTAGTCACAGAAACAAGAACTCGACAGCGACGAAATCGATCAATTTCGGAGTATCTTATCAAGTGGAAGAACTTATCTGCTGAAGATTCCACATGGGAGGATGAGAATTTTATACAAAAGCATCTAGAACTTCTCAAGCATTGAGGACAACACTTTTTTGAAGGAGAGGGGCATGTTGGGTACCTATAATACGAATGATTACCCCATTACTATTGTAGTTGTACCCCTTATTAATATTGTTGTGCCCCTATTATCCCCATATTCTTATTACTATGCCCCATAGAATCCCTTTATTGTTATTTTTGTGGATTTATATTATTATTGTTAGGTCGGATGGGTTATATTGTGACTCCTTAGACTCCTATATATAGAAAGGAGTTTTTGTCATTTGAATCATCCAAGAATTGTTCATTTATGTAATGTAAAGGAAGTTGCCCCCTCGAAGAGGATGAATTCTAAGGCGTTGATCTATCCTTTCTATCTTTTCTTGAGCTGGTTTCATAACCGAATCTTATGTAAATTTTCATTCTTTTATTAATAAATTGCCTTAAGTGGCCACATTGGCTCAGGCCGTGGACTATTTCCCTCCTTGACGGTTTTAACCACGTCAACAATACTGGTGCATTGATCTGTGATTTGTTTGTGAGCGGTGTCCTTTGGTGTTCTGTCTAAGGAACTTACCCTGTAAATTCCTACATGGTATCTTGGAAGATGTTAAGGTTAAGAAAGAAGATGGTAACCTTATCTATTCCATTCTTACTAAGTTGGGACTAGCCTACTCTGTGTTTGTTTCCACATTCCATTCTACAAGAGAAGCCTTCATTTCTCAAGGACAAGACTACAAGTCCCCTTCCTTTGATGCCTTTTGTGATTCTTTAATAAGAGAACAAGAAAAAGTCTTACACCTTGGTCTTCTTAATCTTGGAAACTCTTCTAAGAAAGCCTTAGACACCCAACATCAATCAAATTCAAAGAATCCTAAGAAGCCGTATCCTAAAAAGAATAGTCCTAAACCAAACAAGGGTCATAAGAAATTTCAGTCTCAAAATGAAAAATCATTTCAACAAAATGATAAGGCAAATAAAAACAAAGGGAAGAAGAATGATACACATTGCCACTTTTGTAATTGAGATGGCCACTTAGAATCCAAATGCTTTAAGAAGATGGAAGCCTTGGAAGCAACAATGAAGAAGCATAACATCCATTTGGAGCACTCTTCAACTTCAACTTCATCTCCAGGAATAACACTTTCTGCATGTGGTTGTCAAACATCTCGGTCTGGATATGCACTAAATGTATCTTATTCTTCTAATTCTCATGAGTGGCTCATTGATTCTAGAGCTTCTTATCACATGCCCAAAAACAAAGCCATGTTTTCTTCTTTAAATGATTGTAACACCAAACGTATATATGTTGGTGATGATAGATCTCTTAGTGTTGTAGGGATTGGAACTGTTCATATAGACAATGGTCAATTAAATGATGTATTATATGTTCCAACATTATCCTGCAACTTTCTGTTTGTATATCATATAACTCATTCAGGTGAAGGTAAAATCGTTGAATTTTCACCTCATGATGTTGTAATTAAGGACCCAAGAGGTCCTAGACAGATTTTAGCTACTAGCATTGTTGATGATTCTACAAGGTTGTATAAGTTTAACAACTTTGGGTCATTAAATCTCCCCTCAGTATTTGTTGTTGATAATGATGGAGTGAGCAAACTTTGGCATGAGCGATTTGGTCACTTAAACTATCGCTCCCTTCAGAATCTATGTAAAGAAAATATGGTGACAGGTCTTCCAATGGTATCTTGTAGAGATGGTGTTTGTTCCGGATGTGTACTCGAAAAACATCCTCAGGATAGTTTTGAAAAACGTGCCTCTTGGCACACCTCAGCCCCTTTACAACTTGTGCATAGTGATTTATGCGGTCCACTTCCAGTTGTTTCATTCTCTAGCTACAAATATTTCTTAACTTTCATTGATGATTTCTCCAGACGCACTTGGGTATACTTCTTAAAATTCTAAGAGTGAAGTATTTAACATGTTCTTGGCCTTTAAGGCCTTTGTTGAAAAAACATTCTGGACATCAAATTCTTAAGCTAAGATCTGATAATGGCGGAGAATATGTTAACAACAAATTCATCAACTTTTTCACTGAGAATGGAATTAAAATGCAACATATTGTTCCATATACTCCACAAAAAAATGGTGTAGCTGAAAGGAAGAATCACACCTTAAAGGAAATGTCTAATTGTATGCTTCAATTTAAAGGACTTATTCTTAATTTTTGGGCAGAAGCAATTAATTGCGCAAATTACATAGTAAATCACACTCCTACTAAGGTTTTAAAGAATATCACTCCAGAAGAAGCATGGAGCTCAATTAATCCAGATGTAAGTCACTTTTGTGTTTTTGGAAGTTAAGCATGCACCCATATTCCAAGTGAGAAACATAAAGCTTTAGAACCTAAGAGTGAAAATGTATTTTTGTTGGATATTCTGAAGATATCAAAGGATATATACTTATTCCACTTAAGTCCAAAAATGTTATCATTAGAAGATATTTAAAGTCTATTGAAAATATATTGGCCTATGAGCATAGTTCGACGGATGTGCCACCTCTCTCTATCCCTTCTACTTCTGAAAATATTTCTTCTTCAGATGATGACAGTGAGGATGACAATCCTCCCCCACATTCTCATGATTCTCCTTCAACTCCTCAACTTCCAAAATGAGTCCATGCTACTTGGGATGCAACATGTTCTCTTGACGATGATCCTACAGATCAACGACGCACACGTTCTTAGTTTGATAGAGCCTCTTCTTTACTGGCTCATGCTTCAGCTAGTTATGATCCTGACACCTTTGCAGAAGCTTTAAGCCATCCAAATTGGGACGCAACTATGAATGAAGAATATCGTTCATTATTGGCAAATGATACATGGGATCTTGTTCCCCTTCCAAAGGGATGAAAACTTGTTAGATGCAAATGGGTTTACAGAACCAAGTATGGACCAGATGGAAAAGTTGATAAACATAAAGCTCATCTTGTTGCTAAGGGTTTTTTCACAAGTTGAAGGTATTGACTATACTGAAACCTTCTCCCCTGTTGCCAAAATGAACTCTATCCGCCTTGTTCTTTCCCTTGTTGCCTCTTTCAAATGGGAAGTCCGTCAGATGGATGCTAAATCTGCCTTCTTGCATGGGGTCTTGCATGAAGAAATCTATATGGAACAACCTATTGGATTTATACAAACAGATTCCAGCCTTGTATGTCGACTTAAGAAATCCCTTTATGGTCTCAAGCAAGCCCCTTGGGCTTGGTATGCCAAAATGGATAGCTTTCTTTTAGAAATTGGATTTTCTAGGTGTCATTCTGACAATACTGTTTACACCAATAAAGTGGGAAGGTCTCTTATCATTCTTGTTCTTTATGTTGATGATCTTATCCTTATTGGTAGTGATCCCAACCTTATAAACCATGTGAAGTATAACCTTAAAAAGAAGTTTGAAATGACAGACTTAGGACACTTGCATTATTTTCTTGGTCTTCAAGTCTTGCAATCCAAGGAAGGTATTTCCCTTTCCCAATCTAAGTATGCATGTGGTCTTCTTTGCCGTTTTCACATGGAAGATTATAAGCTAGCCCCTTCTCCCTTTTATTCTGGAGCCAAACTTTCAGTCACTTGTAACTCCCCTGAATTTGATGCTACCTTATACCGTCAACTTGTAGGAAAACTTGTGTATCTGACCCATTCTGGTCCTGACCTTTCCTTTGTTGTTGGACTTATTGCTCGGTTTATGCAAAACCCACATGAAAGTCATTGGAAAGTAGCTAAAAGAATACTTTGTTATGTTCAAGGTATAGTTCAGTTTGGGATTCATTACAGTGCAGAAGCATCTCCTCTATTGGTTGGTTTCACTGATTCTAATTGGGCTAGTGACCCTGATGACCGGAAGTCTATTGCAGGTTATGTGTTCACTCTTGGTTCTGGACCTATTACATGGGCTTGCAAGAAACAAAGTGCCATTTCTCTTTCTTCAGTAGAAGCAGAGTATCATGGTGCTATAGAAGCTAGTAAGGAAGCCCTGTGGCTTCATCAGATCCTGTCAGAGTTTGGCTTTCAGCAGCAGCAGTCCAACATCAACGCAACAAACACATTGAACTGCACATGCACTTCATCAGAAAGCTCATTCATGACCATGTTCTTGAAGTGCAATAATTTTCAACAAATGATCAAGTTGCAGACATCTTTACAAAGGCTCTCACAGAGGCAAAGTTTACTAAACTTCGATTTATGGTTGGAGTTCAGGAATTCATCACTAAGGGGGGATAGGCTCTAATGCCTCCTTCCTTCTCCTATTGTGTCATATTTGTACATCCTTCAATCCTATCCCAAGTTGTTCTTGAGGGTGGGATGTTAGGATATTTCGACACATAGGAAATAGTCAAGTATAACTTGGTCTATTGTAGAGTTAGGTAAAGTGTGTTTCTTTACTATGTACTTTTGTAACTTACAATCTGACAGTCACAATATGTAGTGATCCGATAGTTCTATCTCTCCTCGGTATTACTGACACTTGATTTGTGGCTTAACACCCGATTGGTCCATGATCTCTATTTAAAGAACATGGAGGGTCATTTGTGGTGTAACTGTTCATGAGAGAAGCTTATGTAAATTTTCATTCTTTTATTAATAAATTTCCTGAAGTGGTTGCGTTGGCTCAGGCCGTGGATTGTTTCCCTCCTTGAGGGTTTTAACCATGTCAACAATATTGGTGTATTGATCTATGATTTGTTTGTGAGCAGTGTCCTTTGGTGTTTTGTCTGAGGGAGTGTTTCTGTCTCTGCTGATGATCATGTTACCGATAGTGGATCTTCTTCACTCGTTTCAAGTACACCTCTTGCATTTTAAAATCCTCTTTAAACTTTATGTGTTTATGTCTTCAAATTGTCTTCAACTATTGTGTTTGAATTTAATATATATGTTATTATTCTTCTAGTTTATTAAATATATATGTTAAATTATGTCTATGATTTGCAAGACCTCAACAGGGTGAAACTAAGGATCACAGTGCAACGTCAATCCCTCCGTGGGACGATGCTACATCTAGTGTCACATTGGAGGATGTTACGACCCAACATATGTGATGATAGATGGGGGCGAGATACCCTAGCTCCTAATGACCCAAGACAACTCAAAAAACACCCACAACTTTGTATCCAATTTTACAGTAATTTAGGAAAAATTTACACAACGCAGTCAATATAGGAGTATGAATTCACTTTGTTAAAAAATGCCATGAGAGATTCTCCATCTAACCTTTGAATCCTCACCTCATCTAATTACATGGTATTCATCTATCAAATGATGTGATAGGAAGGAAAAAATAGGCCTTCAAAACCTATCACATAGCCCAGAAAATTTTTGGTTGTAGGCACTATGAGATGATTCCGTAGTGTTGTTATAAATTCCTATAGGCGATATGAGCTGATTTAGCAGCGCTCCAAAAAACTGTCTTTTCAAATTCCTGGAAGGTGAAACAACTCAACCTTGCTACCAATCAAATCTACACGGCCTAAACTATCTTCTTAACATTTCACACAACTTCATACACCCTCCTTCATGGGGATTTACAACTCTAACCCGAACTTACCAAGTAGGAATAAATCTGTAAGGTTTTGGACAAATTCAACAAAATTGGGTGCTCTGTTTTCTCCATACACATTCACTCTATGACCACAGTTACTCAAACAAGGCTAGAAAAACTATAAGCTACAAGTGTGGTTTCTCAACTCTTGAGCACACTATTTCTACCCTCAGGGGAACCAAAAAAAGCATATCAAGTTCCAGTCAAAAGGGCATGATTGCATCTGAACAATTGTGCTCTATTTTATTCTAACAACATTTAGCTCACACACAGTCACCATTCCAAAGCACAACAATATTCCATCACGGGGTATTTAAACCAATTCAACAAGAGCATAGAATGTATGAATGAACCCCAATGATCAATAGTTCCAATATTCATATTCTTTAACACAAATTGACTTTACAAGTGCAGAATTGTAAAGAAAACAGTGCACATGAATAAGAGGCGATTGCAACAATTTACAAACAAAAATCAATATGCCCAAATACCAACAACTTCATTAACCATTTAGAGACAGAGAGGTCAACACACATAAAGGCACATAAACGAATTTATCATTAATCAAATTCAAACATACATTAAATTGGCCAGATATACAATACAACCCAGGCCTCTTTTGACCTCTGTCTCTTATCCTCATTTTGTAGCTCCTCTCTTCCTCTCCACTACTCCACTACTGTTGCACTCTCTTTTCTCAAACACTCTTTCTCTTTAAAAAATAAGCTAACATGGGACAACCAAGAGACACAAGAGATGATTCATTTCCACTTCTCACAAAATAAGGGAAACTGAAACTATATTTACATTAGGAAATATTTCCTCCAACTTATTTAAAAAACAAACTCACACCCTAAAGTAAATATCTACAATTTCCTAGAAAACATTTAAAATCTCTACCAACATCATCATGTGACCATCCCATCACATTGGCAAGCTTCAGTCCAGTATTCATCAAACTTTGTGCCGCATCGATGCACCTACATCAATATGTGGATCACACAAGAGCTGCTTAACATCCCTGCTAGTTCACTTACTAGGTATAGTTTATCTTTTGATGCTGGAAAACATCAATAGGTTGATTGAGACATACCAAAGGTTAGGCCCACAAAGCTGCCTTCTACATTCCATACAGAGGACCAAGGGGCATGAGATTAGAGGTCCACATACTTCGGAGGTGGTGAAAGAGGCCACCAAGAACATTGATGTTTGTGGGGAGTTGCTCGACATCCTTCCGGATCGCCTTGCTAGACATAAAGGTCTAATTCTACTAAAATATTTTAAGAATGTTGATGCAACCCCTTATGTGTTTGATCGATTCATTGGAGCTTGGGGACCAGATCCCGCTTTATTTTTCCAAGCATATATATGCAAAGTTTGTGTTACATATGAGGCCATATTACACTAATACCAGATCTCATTATTATGGAGTTGGCTTAGGATTTACATATGATTATGAGGGCACTCGTAGGGACCCTGGGCATGTACCACCATCTCTAAGATTGTTGCCACTACTGCCTTGGAGCATGGTATTATTGACAGAGCTAGAGTAGCCATCGTAGCTTAGTGTTGAGACCAAGGATACCATTGCAGATAACATGTATACATCATTGATCAGTGCGTGTGTTGCATCACATGGAGAGATTAGCAAACTGCCACCATTGCCTCGTGAGCCACAGATTCCTTTATATGTTGATTCAATTTTCACGAGTTTACCTATTGACCAACTTTTCTTATATGCATGTGTGTGTCGTGATGCCATTCGTGACACTTGGAGGGTGCACGACCCACATGACATAGACTAGGTACATGTATATATGAAAATTTTGTATTTTATTGTAAAATTATGCATACTTGTTTATATTAATTTAATTTGTATTAGATTGCATTTATATTAATAAGTTCATGATAATGTGTAGACATAGGGCTACAACTACATGGATGAGATTATGAGGTCATTAAAGAGGGAAGTTGATTAGCCAGCCCATCCTCCACGAGTGCATGTTTCCATGGATTCTCCTCCACCTCCACCTCATAACACTCATGTAGGGGAGAGTCACTATGTACAACCACATGGACTAGCAGTTGAGGTAAAAATCTTATTCCTAAGATTTCAACATTTTCTCTTTTTAAGTTACATGCATGTTAATTAATTCGTAGACTAATTACAATTTGTCCTTTCCATTGTGTACATAGACCCATATGCAGAGCACTGTAGATGTTGGGGTTATGTTGACGGATGAGTGGGCTGTTGGGTATAGAGGCATTGACAACATGAGTCCATTGATGCAAGCCTCAATCTTTGAGCCACGGGCAGGGAAGCACCAAACCCAAATTCATTAGACCCCCATCCTATCTGACATGCATTTGGACTCAAGTGAGGTTAGCATATTCATATATGTAATTAAAAATGTGGTTGAAAATAATTCATTTCCATATTGTTTATTTTTTCACAAATAATGATCTAATGAGTTTGAATTTGAATGTGTTATATTGCAGTAATAGATTGTGGACGCTTACTTTATGCAGTAGAATTCACATAGGAGTTCTAGTGGTACTTAGAGTGGATAGTTTGTATATTTTTAGGCCCATTTCATAGGTCGCATTCACATGTGATACCGACTTTGTATATTTTTATGCATGGATAGTTTATGGATGTACATGGACATTATTTCAATTTATGGATCACACTTATTATTTCAGTTTATGGATGTTCATGTGATATTTGTATTTTGTATATATTTTGATATGGATAGTTTATTGATACATTCATTATTTTATTTTATGGATTTGTATTAATCTTGTTTATGGATGTTCATTAATTTTTTAAGTTTATGGATTTGTTAAAATTATTTCGCTAATTTAAAAAAAAAAAAACTATATACTATAACTTTTATTAAAAAACATAACAATTTTGATTTCTAGTTTCATAGAATAAGAAAATAAGTGCAATATTAAGTTATGATGTAAGTCATTTTTATACTTAAAATGAACTAAAATATATGATGGTTGAATTAAAAAACATAAATGGGATTGAAATAATTTTTAAATTCTATTTTAAAAGATGTCTGGTAAACAACAAATAAGTTTTATTCAATTCTATTTCTTTTGAGGTCATCTACAAGAGTTTAGTCATAATATGATATAAGTGTAATATTACTATAATGCAAGTCACTTTGATACTTAAAATGAACTAAAATATATTATGTATTAATTTAATATTGATCATGGAAAGAATTATAATCATACTTTATATTGGATTGGAGAAAATGTCTTTTAGTGCAATCAACATGTATGCTATTATACTTCAATTTTAAAAATAAATTATTTGAATTCTAAAGTCATCCATATTATAATAAAAAAATCTATATATGAATTTTTTTGTGACCCACACTCTTATATGGAAATTTCACTCCTGCAGATAAAAATGAACTCCCTAGTTCTAGTGGCCTGATCTAGAACAACAAAGGGCAAAAATATCTATGTTTTCCTTAGAGAGATTAGAATACAGAAAATAGATCTACCTGGAATCAGTAGTAAGTCCTCCTCTTCTCCTTGCTTGTAAGCTCTAACTCTAGCCCCACACGCTATATATGGAACCTTCAACAATGACTAAAACAAGCAAGAGAACTAAAATATCCACATAACATAATCTAATATCTATAATCAATGAGTCAAAATGGCATTGAAATACATAAGCATCAACATGGCACAAGTTAGGAAAACAAAGCCCTTTTTGTATTAATAAATAAAGGAGAGAGTTACAACCATATATAGAAGTCGTCTTTGTAGATGTCTCCCCAGTTGTCTTGTCCATCCTTGCCACAAAGCAAACCTTCATACTCAACCCTAATGCATAGATGGATGATTAATCCTTAAGCTCAAAGTAGCAGCATGAGGGCACTAGTAATCTCCAAAAGCCCACCCACACTCTATGGGAGGAAGTAAACTTATAAGGTGAAAGTGGTAGTTTAGGATTTACCATTCTAGACTTGAGATCCACATATGAGGGAGGATAAGCTCTAGGGATAAGAGATACAACCACTATAGTATGATCATATAGGAATTTGAGAAACCACCTTAGAAGCTTCAGGAAGGAGAGGATTCAAATGTTCCTGAAATTCTAGAACCATTGCACCTGCAAAGTAGAGAAGCTTGTGTTGGTCAATGCAGATGCTCAATTATGCAACTTGCAACCATTGCAGGTGGACATGCATGCAGGGTGCACTAGGGCTAAAAACAATGGTTTTGAGCTAATAGACCTAGAGACTCTGACTTTTTGGAGAAGTGATGCTTGGGGCTTTGTAAATGGATAATGTCAAAGTGTTCAAGGATGCTTATTGATCAAATTTCCAGGCCTTTTGAACAGATGTGACAAAATGACTTGTAGCACACCCATATACCATTGTATGGTCAACATTTTTAAGAATTTAAATCAATTTATTAAATCTCAGAGTTCAATTAAAAACAAAAATATGATTGAAATAAGTTTTATTCAATTTTAAAAAATGTCATGTAAACAACGAATAAGTTTTATTCAATATTATTTCTTTTGAGATTATCTACAAGAAGTTAGTAATAACATGATATAAGTCAATCATATTTGAATTTCATGTAGGTCAAAAAATAATATATGATAACATTTCTATAATTTTATATAATGTTATCAACTTTCCTAAATTTACTTAGCTATCAAAATATTTCAATCAATTCCTTATGATTGAAATAAATTTTATTCAATTTTAAAAGATGCAGAGATGTAAAAGTTACAAATAAGTTTTATTCGATTTTATTTCGTTTGAGGTTATCTACAAGAGCACAAGAGCTTAGGCATATATGTGTGTGTGTGTGTGTGTTCTATTTGTTGCATTTTTACAATCCAATATGAAGCATGGAAAATGAGAATAATAAGAATGTAGTTAACTACAACTAGTTTACGGTTTCAAGAAGCAAACATTTAAATTAAGTGAACATTTTATTTGAGATGAAAATTCAATTATTTTATTTATGGTTGAATTACTATAACATAGAAATCAATGCACGGCATCAATAACTTGTTTGTGCTTACACTGAAAACAATGCACAATGTTAATCACCTTGACATTAATGTACACCGTACATCTAGTTACATCAAATCAGAGATTAACATATTTTCTGAAATCAATGCATCTAATGCAAGCAATCAAATAGGATTACAAATAAATATCTACATTGAGATCAATGCATCTAGTGCTAACAATGAAATAGGATTAGGAATTAACATCTACACTGAAATCAATGCATCTAATGCAATTATAGAGATTCAGATCAGCAAAACTCTTCGAGAAGTCCAATATTTGTAGATATGTGTCCATTCTACATACCAAGCCCTTGGTGCTTACTTAAGGCCATAAAGTTCCTTTTTCAGCTTGCAAACATGAGTCTATTTATCATTCACTTCAAATCCCAAGGGTTGTTCTAGATAGAATCAATCAAACAGAATTAGAAATTAACATCTAAGTTAATGAAACCATTGCATCTAATGCAAACAATCAAATAGAATTAGAAATAAACATCTACACAGAAATAAATGCATCTAATGCAAGAAATCATATAGGATTAGAAATCAACATCTACGCTGAAATTAATTCATCTACTACAAAAAAATTTCTTCCCTTTCTCTCCTCCCTCCATCTATATCTATATTTGTAACAATCTCGGGTTAAAAGTTCATGTAATAGAGTTAATAAAGGAAAAATAAGACCAGAGTCATGGGACACTTATTCCAAGATGAATGTTGGGCAAAATATCCTAGTGGGTGTTCATTTGGTTTATTATGGCAAAGGGGAAATTGGCAAAGGAAATGACAAAGGCTTTGGAAATGCAAAAGGCATTAATTGACATTTTATTTATGAAATAAAGGAAAATAGGAGAAAATGAATGTGAAAGGTCATCGGTTGCATGTGAGGAGAAAATTGAAGGAAATTAATGGAAATTAAAGAAAATAGAGGCCTCATTAATAAAAAGGCTTCCGAGGATTTGTTCACAATTTTTGTCAGTGAAACCTTTTGTCAGTTCAGTTTTGGAGCTCTCTCTCTATTATCTCTCATACTCTTGCACAATTAGATCATTCTTGGAGCACTCTAGCATTGGAGAAAGGAAGGAAACATAAGTACATGGAGAGAAAGGGAAGCAAATATCAAGTAAGGAAAAGTTGGATCAAGTGGCTACAATGGGATTACTTGCAGGTATCGAGTTGCATCTATGATTTCCTTACTAGTTTTGGAATGCATGGTACATGCATGTGTGATTTTGGTTCTCTTGTTGTCATTGGCATGGGTTTTTCTAGGTGTGATAGTGGTTTTGACCTTGCCTTTCTATTTTCAGATAGCCATGGTGTGATGGGGTTATTTTACTTGGTTGAGCTGGATTACAGGACGGCTTTGAAATTGAGTGGGGTGGTCTCAAGAAAATTGTGAAAGGACTAGGAATCCCTTGACTAGTAAATGGTGGGATACACGGTAAAGCCTGAGGGTGAATACAAAAAAATCCTCATAGTTTAGGTGGAGAGATGTAAAGGAATTCTTGCTTTTTTACGGCCTAGTCATCCTTTGACTGGTATATGACAGGATTGTGGTAAACCCTGGTAGTGTATGTTTATTGTTTGGGCCTAAGAATCCCTTGAATGGTAATGGAAGGATACATGGTAAAGCCTAGTTGTATAGATGAGGGTTTTAGGCCTAGGAATCCCTTGAACAGTAATGGAGAGATACACACTAAAGCCTAAGAAGCGATGGTTATTTTTGTTGTGAGTCCCACATTCATGCTTGGAATATGGCACAAGGGTGATTGGCTGAAAGAAACATTTGATTCAACTTGATCTATGGTCGGGTGGTACATGGAAGTCCTTGACTTGGTTGGTTTTTTCATATGTTAATAAGAGCTCTTCTTTCCTTGTATTTCATGAGTAAATGTACTTGTTATTATGTGGATTTGATGGTTGTTTTATCATTTTTATTATTTTGGTCATATGTTGGTTATAAGCACGGTTTTATGATAGACTTTAGTTATGACTCTCATCATGTTTTGATTAGTAAATGAATGCTTAATGAATGTATGACCTAATAGATGATAATGGAACTATTGTGAGATGGAATCAAACCTTCTTGACAAATTCATATAATTATGAGGCCCCTATGTTCAGATGTGTATTAAAGACCAATACATTACATGTTTATGATATGTTTAATGAAATGCCTATCATGGCTAGGATGAGTCAGGTTAGGTCCTTGTTCAAGTTTTTCATTAGAGGCATTGTCTATGTGTTATTTATCATTTGTGAGAGCTTCATTAAGTTCGAGGTAGAGGTCTAGACCCTAGCCCACAAAACATGGCTTAGATATCGTGAACACTGGCACCTAATTGTCTGAAAAGGACTATAGTCGTTGGGAAGCAAGCATGTGGGAGCGATTGGAGGGTTTCGGTCATATAGAGGCCCTGTCATGGGAGAGACTGGGGTTTTTGGTCAATGAAAAAACAAGTTAACTCAGGAGTTGGGAACATGGAGTGGTTGGTTAGCTCTTGGGGGTCCTACAACACTCGAGGGAGGTCAGTAAAGTTTCAATTCATAAGTTCCACTTCCTTAAATGTACTTAGGGATTTGAATCACATCATAGCAACTCTTCATCACATATTTACCCCAGTGGACTGATAAGTTTGGGTAAGTGTAGCAAGAGGGTGCTACAGAGTGGTATCAGAGCATAGTTCAACCCTTGGACTGGATGGGCAGAATGTGTTTGTCATGCATGCATGAAGGTTGTATATGTGCTTGTTATGTATGAATGGTGGTAGTCATTTTGATAGTGGTGTTTTCATATATAAGTTGATGACGTTGTTGTTGGGATGTATTTTTTGTGAATGCATTTTAGTTATATATGTGTTAGTTATACATGACAATGTCTACATGTCCTTATGCATGCATTGCGTCTAGTTGGTGTTATAGTTGTGGCTTCATGCATGGTAACTGGCATGATGATTGAGATGAAGTCTATACACTATTATGATTATGATTATATATTTATTGTGCTAATATGGTTGATCTTGCAGACAATATATTCTCCCCTGAACTATACTGAGGTATGTTCGTTATGTTTATATTTTGGTTTAGCTAACATGATATACTTGTAGGAAGAAGAAGATCAAAGATGACTAGAAAAATGGTGGATTATAGTTCATGAGATTATCCCTATAGATCATATGATTAACATGGTGATGAGTACTCCCCTCATATGGTAGACACTTTGAGAATTTTGAATGCAAAAATAAGAAGTTTCAAAGAAGATAATGACAGAATCATTCAATTACAAGAGAAATTTGCCAATGCACATGAGAAAAAAGCAGAGGTCAATGTAGTTATTCTTCAGAGTTTGTTAGACTTACAGAGACAAGGACCGCTTAAGATCATTCATGGACAAGAGGAAAGAACTAATGGAGCATATGGCAGTAGATCTCATGATGGGCACAATTCAGAAAAGGATGATACCATCAGGGATGGCTAATTATTTGATACACTTGATAGGAGAGTGTTACACGTCATTTTGTCGCATTAGGAAAACGACCATCGGTTTGGATATTTTGTTATACATAAATGTGTCCCAAATCATTCCCCTGTAAAGTTAGAATCTAAATTATCCCAACAAAAGTGGAATTCCTAGATCCCATGGTTCATAATCATGTTTTTGCCTTCTTGCGTGGTTCCTTAGTCAATTTCTGTAGATATGTAGAAGAGTCGATTAGGAACTATGCATAAGTATGCATTGTCTTACACTATGACCTGCAAACATGACTTAACACATGTAAAAATAAAAAGTAAAGTCTAGAAACATTGTTAGTCGTATATATTCCAACTAACAATCTTCGAATGGTTCCCTATTGAGCCTTAATCCCTCCCATCACGGAGCAACTCGCTCTCTTTGTGGAACCCTTATCCCACCATTAGTGGATCTCATCCCTTGGAAAATGGATCCCAAACTTCCCACTCTTGGCCTATAAAGCTAACTTAGGCCTGAGGTTTGAAAAGGATTGTTGGAAGTAGGCTTATGCTGCAAGAATAAGGTTGAAAGGTTATTCATTCAAGGAGAGGGTTGGAGATTATGGGAAGGGACTTGCAACATCAAGGCTTCATGGTTGTAAAACTATTCTCCATTTTATTAATATAAAGGCAATTGTTCTTTCTCAATTACATCTTTGTTGATATTTTGTAGGATTCCTTGATCACCTACATAGATTGTTATTGCATATTGATCAGTCTATGATACATGATTGGATTAATTAGTTCATTTACGTCTTATGCTAGATAATGGATGCTTTGATCTCGTGTATGTTTATGTATGTGCAGATATTCGTTAGGACAATATGGAGAAGGTGTGGGAAGTGATGTGAAGATCTCTAAATCATCAAGGAGGAGCGGATGATCGAAATCTTTGAAGGGGGCTTCATCAATCATTTCAATTAAATGGTAAGTGTCCTCTATCATAGTATTTGTTTTAATCAATCATAGTCTAGAGAAAGGTCGCAGTTCCTGGTTGTTTGTTACTAGATTTCTTTGGAGTCTAGGGAGACCACTCTTGTCCGAAAGAGGGATAAGTCGACATAACAAATTGTGATTATTGTTTGATTTTGTGATAAAAATTCCATCCTGGCTAAATCACCAAGGCAGTTACATAGAATGCAAGGTAAAGCCCCTCAGTTTACACCTAGTCAATTGGAAAAGATAAAAACTGAAAGGTCAAAATCAATAAGATCTAGAGCCTCAGAACAACCTGAAACATCTACAATTTTACAATATGAGACAATAAAAACCGAAGTGAATCCAATACAAGAAGTAGAATCAGGCTTAGTTCATTATGACCCAAAGATTACCAAAGTATTTCAATCTCAATCTAATACTGGTGAAGTTTCAAACACTGAACTAACTGAATCAGAAGTAGAAGAACCTGAGTCTAATATTTATCAACTTGAGTCACCTTCGGTTGTTATAACTCCTACTCCTAAGCCACCTTCACCTCTAAGGAAGTTGATAATTACGACTGGATTACCTCCTAGGTTAATTAGCATTGAAGATATTACCAAAAACGAAGAGGAAAAAACACCTCATTCTCCATTTACCGTTGGTGAATATTTTGACCCAAGAGTTTTTCCAAAAGTTCCTTTCTATCCTTTCCAACCTAATTCTCGGTATTGTACCCCTTTGGACTTTTTAGGTCATATTTTTCAATCTCAACGCATTCCTTTTCATTCACCGAGAAGAACCATGTCAGAAATTCCTATTGGGAGCCAACCTTCTCATTCATCTATGTTTACTAGCTCCCCAAAATCACTATTGTATGGTGGTCCATCAGTTCCTCTTGGATACTAGTCACTTATTGGGAATTTTTCAAGAGTTGCTTCTTCTCCTCAACCTTCTACTTGGTCATCCGATTTAACTACATCTACTATTCAGAGCATGACATCCATGCTTGAAGTGCCTACGACATCAGACCAACAAATTCACATGGTATCTGGTAACTTAGGTGACCCTCAAACAACCCCAACTAGTGATAATTACCCGCCTAGGGGGTAACCACTTTATCCTCCACCTGGAGTAAAACCTGTTGTCAGACCTTATCCTATGGTTGGAGGTCAAAATTTTACTGGAAATTATGGTCATATGCCTCAGCCCAGTCTGGGTCAACCTGTTGTAGCTCAAACTTTACTTAGTACTCCTTATACTGGGATGAACACTATTTGGAACCCTTCTTTTTCTCAACAATTTTCTCCAGTTGCTCCACAAGTGCTAGTTTATCAACCTGTTTAGCCTACTAGACAAGCTAGTCCTCAAATACCCATTCCAAGTATTTTCATACCTATACAACAGACTGTTCAGGGAATTCGACAAAAAATTATCCAACAACCTATCAAAGGAATTCCTCAAACACTTGTTCAACAACCCATTCAACGACTTGTTCAGTAATCGGTTCAACAACCTATCTAGAGTGCACCTCAAACACCTATTCAGACAAATATTTCATAACTGATCCCAAGTTCACCTTAGACACCAATCCCAGGAGTATCGAAAATGACCGTTCCAGTTACCCCCCAAATACTTGTTCCTCAAACCATTTAGGCAATCTCTCATGCTTCTTCTTATCAAACTAGTCCTATGGTCTAGTCTACACCACATATTCCTATAAAAAAAACTACTATAGGAAAAATGCAAACACCTTTTCAAGGCCAAGCTTATCAGGTTCCACCTTTTCAAGTACAAGTTTTTCAAATTCCACCTTTCCATGGTCAAACTTTCCAAAACCAACCTTTTCAAGGTCAATTTATCCAAAGTCAACCTCTTGATGATGCTAGACTCGCCAACATTCAAGTGATCACCCTGGTATGAAGTCCCAACTAGACCTCACACTATTTGGTGTGGGATTCCCATTCGGTATGATGGCCCGATTGCCATTATCTTAAGGATTTGCCTCAACTCTTGCTTATCAACACAAGAGAGTGGTCTGCTTTGTCTTCGATAAGTGAGGTTCGCGTGCTTGGTGATTACTAGTGTTATTTGTGTCAATGTTTCTTTCACTGTAGAGGGAGAGAGTGGGAGTGAGTCCCAGGTCAGTTGGGAGGAAGCCCCAACTCTGCTAGGAACACACAACACAACAGGATGTGCACAACTTCCGGAGGAGAAGTCCACACAGATGCGGAAGTCACAAGACACAGGGGAAGATAACACATACAACACTCAGCGGATGAGTCCACGCGAGTGCAATAATTGTTATAGCAAGTTTTATGTGTAAGGTATGTCTGATGTCTGGGGAGGTAGCCACCACGGGCAAGACATCGTTAACAACATATACAACACATTTTCATTAATAGATTATGTATTACAACAAGTGAATGAGTTCAAGTGTTAAACAAAGGTTAAAGCAACATGAATTACAAGTGTCAAGATTAGTGTTACAACAATTACAATACATGTGTGAAAACGTTTTGGCCAGTTAGCAAGCTTATGAATTAAGAGAAAGTTCCAAGACACATCGTTACACCATACATCACTAACCCCGTGGGCGGGGCGTTGGAGCCACTACTTACTCCTCAAAGAAAATATTACAGAATCTCAAGGCTATATGGGAGGAGCTGAGGTGAAAAGTCCTTTGCATGTACAAATGAGGGGGTATTTAAAGCCAAGGGTGAAACTGACCCTTGTGGCTGTTCGACTACCCTCATGACTGTTTGACTTCCATGACTTTTTGACTTTACATGACTCTTTGTACAACAAGTGGGTCTCTTAGACTTCCATGTTACATTACACTGATAGACAATATGGCCCATAGTATATATGTGGACAACATGACTCGTGACATGACTCGACATGATAGTGCTGGTACATTTGTGATGTTGCTAGTGTGCATGTCGAGCTGCAGTGCTGTTGGGTGATGGATGTCCTCATGGTGTGTCACAGATTCACCTCCGCATGAAAAAGTGCACAGATTCTTTAATGGTTGTCGGTTCACTTGATGTTGCTTTTGCACGTTGCTCCTTGCTTGTATGTTGGAAGGCTTGACAGGTTCGTCTGTCGCGAAAGGTGCATGTTTGTTTGTTCGTCCATCTGTGAGAACGTCTTGCATGTTTGCGCGTCCTTCCATCTGTGAGCACATCTTTGCATGATCATTCGTTCGCAAGAACATTTCTTTGCATGCATAGTTTGCTCATTCGTTGGTGAACATGTCCTTCTGCATGTGCTCCCTTCGTTCATCCCATTCATCGTTGCACCATGTTTGTTTGTGTACCTGTTCTTGCAATCACTCATGACGAGATGACATCAAATCCAAAACCTCCTAGTCTACCATGATACATGATCCTTTCGGATGCAGGTGACCGAGAGAGACAACAAGGCTACAAGGTGAGATGGAGGCTCCAGGCACTGCTATGAAAACTGTGCAAGAGTCACTAGGTGATGAATATGGGTAATATGGATCGATAGTGAATGTCTGCGGGGTTTGGATCAGTCAGAGGACAAAACTACGCAGTTTTTTAGAGGAACAGTTTGGGCTACAGGAAGGCTGGGTAGGAAAAATCTGTGCAGTTTCTGGAATGAGCAGACACTGGGAGCTTGGTAGCCAAAATTGTGCAATTCCTTGAGGAAACTAGCAGTTGGCTTCCAGGACACTGGCAACAAAAACTGTGCAATTCTTGGAGGGAACTAATAGTCTGTTGCTGGGTCACTCACAGGAAAAGCTGCGCAATTCCCGAGGGGAACTAGCAGTTAGCTGCCAGGAGCTTTTGGCAGGAAAAACTATGCTGATGTTAGGAAGCTGGCCTGCTGATCACCTATGTGCAATTTCTGAGCTGAGCGAACTATTGGGCAGTAGAGGGCTTTCTCATGAAAACTGCGCAATTTTTTTGGTGAGCAGCCGGTCAACTGTCGGGAGGACTGACTGGAAAAACTGTGCAGTTTTATCCAAGGAGATAGGGATGGGCACTAGGTGTCTGTTTGACCTGTCTGCGCAATTTTCTCAACCAGCAGAGTGGGCAAGGTCAGCAGCCTCTGCGCAATTTTTGAGGGGATTCAATCTTGGGGTGGCTGACAGGTCAAACTCTCTGGTTGACCGACATGAAGGCTGATTGATTTTCTTGCGGGCAATGCAACTTGAAATGACTTGCTTGGTGCTTCTGCGTTGTTATAGGTGACAGTCAATAGCGGGGTGATGGTCCGTCTGTCAGAGGGGAGTCTGGTCATCAAAAATTCAACAAAATGACTAAGTGTGTGAATGAGTGAAAGATGCATATGTGATCCTGCAAACATGCACTTACATGATTCGACAATGAGATGACTCAAACCATCCAAACACACATGCTCAACATCACTGACCGCCGGTGCAAGCGATAAGCATGACACTTGTGATTGATCGTTGGTAGATAGTGACGACACTTACGCGACATTGAATATGACTCCGTATGTGAGTGCGACAGATGTTTTCATAGTGAACACAACATGTGCACACAAAGCGAAGACCTTGAGCATGACCAGAACATGGTCGCAAGCATGATGTTGACATCAACATGCAAAACTTGGATGAAATGAACAAGCAAGATGGATGTGAAGACTCACACGAGCTCAAGGAGTGAACCCGAGTGTGTGCAGTCATCAAGTGAAACTCTCAAGGGAGGCTTCAAAATTGGGTGCAAGCCAAAATTTTGGAGGGTGGTTATAGCCGCTACAACACAACCATACCTCGGTCATACTTATCAACTCCCTGTTCAACCTCAACCTGGTATGGTTCACCCTGGTTGCCTTGGTGGAATTTTGATTCCAACTACACATGCTATTCCAGGATATCTTGGGTATCCTCCTCCAGGGGTTGGTCTTAACCCTCAAGGTTATCAAACTTTAAAGAAATATCCTAACCGACGATTACTGTTTATTGCAACCCTAGATTTACGTGATTTATCTCGGTTAACAAATGATCCTATTGATTATTATCCTTTTTGGCTGGCGATTCCCACCAAGTTACTGAGTGACATACCCAAATTTGAAGGCAAATTAGGAGAAGATCCATCCAACCACGTGATGGAATATCATCTTTGGTGTGCATAGAATTCCTTAATCAATGATTCTATCCATCTTCGTCTTTTCCAGCGAACTTTAACTGGTTCGTCAGCTAAATGGTACATTGAGCTACCTTGCGCATCTTTTCATAACTTTAACTCTCTAGCAACAATGTTTTAAAACCATTTCCAGCAGTTATCGATTCACTAAGATACTAGTACTGAACTATTGAATTATTTAAAATAATGAAAATTGACTCACATTTCCGATCATATACATGAATGGAGACGTAGATGTTGGTTAGTCAAAGTTTTTATTCCAGATCATATTTTATCTGAATGGTTTACGAAATTATTACTTCCCATTATTACCAAGGATGTTGCTAAGGGAGGTGTCACCA
This sequence comes from Pinus taeda, assembly GCA_000404065.3. NCBI lineage: Eukaryota > Viridiplantae > Streptophyta > Pinopsida > Pinales > Pinaceae > Pinus > Pinus taeda. The sequence continues at coordinate 25,995 of APFE030894750.1, forward strand.
TGGAAGAGCAGGTAATTTCTCGTGAACAATATTTAGACTTAGTCTATACCCAATTCGACACCTCCTATGAGAAAATCCCAAATTTACCACGCCTGAAAATTTCAAATGATCTAATAGTTACAACTCCTACAAGATCTAATGTCGTTGATGGTATAATAGGTTTGGTTAGCCAACAGACTAAGAGGAAAAAAAAATTGTAGAAGTACTCAGACTTTGGCCATACAATATTCACCCACTGAAATCCTTTCTTCAAAAGCTATTTATGAAATTAATGTCATATAATCATCTATGGAAAGAGTTAATCATCCAGAGGTAAAAATAAGGGGAAAGGTGAATTGAAACAAAATGCTTCTTCAAAAGATAAACCTGCTAAAATTGAACCTACTGACGAGAAACAAAAACCTCGCTATCATTTCCTTATTTGCAATGAGTATCATTACACAAAGGAATGCCCACACTAGGCAGAGGTTTCCAAATTCATTAAGGGTTATCCAATTCCCATTGTCTTAAAGGATCCATTACCTTCTCAAGATAGAAAAATGGTTTCTCATTACACATCTTCCTCTTCTGCATCGCAAGATATCATGATTATGTATTCCCAACAAGCTATGGTAGCTAAGAGATAAAAAAATTACGGATCTAAAGGTCGCGTGGACAATGAAAATGAGGCTAGTTCATCTGGTCAACCTTCCAGCTCAATTCCTCCTCTTCATTCTGAACCATTATAGAGTGAGAAACTGAACCCTGACATGATGATTCGACCACCTCCCAAAGGTGTGCTTCGAAAATCCGCTTTTAATGCACACGCTAGAGCTGCAAAAAATTACAACATTGTTGAAGACCTGGCTATGTCTCCCATAATGTCATCTCTTGAGGTGCTGCAAACATGACCAACACATCGAAAGCTATTGTTGCCAACCATTGCAGCTATTGATCCACAAGATTCTAATCTAATCATCTTTGATCTTGAGAGTCATATACCTAGGCTCCCTCATCAATTGGTGTTCCAAATAACAGTTTTTGTTAAAACCAAACTAGTGTTTCACACAGTTGTTGATGAAGGAGCTTCTACGTGTATTATGTGGATTTCTTGTTGGAAATCTTTAGGTTCTCCAACTATCAATCAATCACCTACCACTCTAAAATCCTTTGATGGAAGAGGTTTTCGTCCTTATGGAGTCCTAAATGATCTTCCCATAGAGCTAGAGAGTAAAAGGGTTGCGTTCAAATTTGAAGTTCTTGATGTTCAACTTGATTACAACCTTTTTCTTGATCAAATTCGGATCTACGCTATGTCAGTAGAGGTCTCATCACTTTTTGAATGATATAATTTCCTCACGAAGGGAAAATTATCAAAGTAGACTAGTTGTCTTGCTACGCTTTAGACCCTAACTCTACGGATAACATACCTTTTTTTTCGGAAAAACGAATACTCTTTATGAGGATATTGGTGTTGGTTTACTCAAAGAATCATCACTAATGGGTACTTTTTCTCTTCCTCCACCGAACTTTCCTTCTAACTTTGTCGCCGTTAACATGATTACATCAAGCACTATGGAGTTATATGATCTGTGGATATTGCCTTCAGAGTCTTAATTAGCCTCCTATGGAAATGAGATGCCTTTGACCCCGTTTGAATTGGATTATCAGGAAGTTCAATCATTTTCTGACCCATCATCTTTTGATATTGACCGAGTGAATGCGATCAATGATGACTATTCTCGTTTACCTTGGTTAGAACTAGTTTCACTACCTGATCCTTTCGATTATACGTTTTCAACTGACGAAAGTATAATGGAAGTCATGTCTTTGGATGAAATTCCATGGAATGATTACCATCATCATTCATCTTTTCTACATAACCCTGATAAAATCGAGAATGATTTTTCAACTACATTTTTGCTTGAGATTGTAGACAGTAAAAAATGACCCATCTTAGTTTTTCAAGTTGAGTCTGAAAGGAATCTGGGAAACATATCTACAACAATTACCATTGACATCTCAATCAAAACATGAATTATTGAAAATATTCGCATATGCGCCTCATGCTCATTTGAATAAATTCAAACATATAAAGCCCTATTTCAAGAATTCTGCAACATTTTTCCCTGGTCCTATGAGGAAATGCCAGGGATTGACCCAAGCATTGTTGTGCACGAGATTAAGACTTACTCGGATGTAAAAACTATCAGACAACGATTATGTTTGGTGCATCCGTGAAAAGTTGTTGCAATTAAATCTAAGGTAGAGAAACTTCTCAAAGCAGGTTTCGTCTACCCAATTCCCTTTACTGATTGGGTGTCCAATATTGTACCCGTTAACAAGAAGCAGGGAACCATTAGAGTATGCGTTGATTACAGGGATATCAATAAAGGTTGTTCAAAGGACAACTATCCTACTCCTTATATTGATCAAATTATTGACGATTGTGCCAAAAATGAAAAATTTTCATTTATGGACAGATTTTATGGCTACAACCAAATCAACATACTCCTAGTTTGTCAACAAAAAGGCACATTCATCTACCCATGGGGGAATTTTGCCTATTGAAAACTCCCATTCGGTTCAAAGAATGTCGGTGCATCTTTCCAATGGGTTATGTCTTACGCATTTCATGATATCAAGCATATTGTGCAACCTTATCTGGATGACTTACCAACTCATTCGCTGAGACAGGATGACCATCCAATGCATTTGAGAGCTATCTTTATCAGATTTCTTCACTACAATATCTGCTTGAATTCATAAAAATGTGTTTTTTTGTTGCAATATGGTTGATTGCTAGGATTTTGAAGGCATTCATGTCGTTCCACTCAAGGTTGAGGCTATTTTGAATTTGTCTCCTTCTAATCTCCACTAACTCCAAAGTTTGCAAGGTAAATCAAGATTTCTACATTGATTCATCCAGAACTATGCCGATTTAACTAAAGGTTTTACTTGACTGTTGAAAAAGGGCATCTCATTTACTTGGGATGAAGTGGCTCAAAAGGCCTTTGATGCACTTAACATGAGTTGACTGACACACCATTGTTTCATCCTCTTGATTATCATCGAGACTAATTTTTATACTTAGCTGCATCCAATGTCAATATTGGCATGGTTTTAGCTCAGGAAGACGAATTGAATGACGAGCATGTGGTATATTACTTAAGTAGAAATACGACCAAAACTGAAGCAAAATATGCACATGTGGAGAAGTTGGCCTTGGAAATCGTTCAAGTTGTCCAACATTTTCGTCACTACATTCTATTGCGCAAAACTACTGTGATTTTCAATTTCAACCCCATGGTTTACATTCTTACTAGATAATTGCTAAGGGGAAAGTATCCCAAATGGATAGCCAACCTACATGATTTCGATTTGGAATTCATTAAATCCAAATCTAAGAAATCACTATTATTTGTTGAATTATTATGTGGCTTTCCCCATATTGAGATGAAAAATTAGGCAGAGAATTCTCTTCCAGACGAATCTCTCTTTCTGATCAATACTTTAGATCCCCGGTATGGAGACATTGGCATTTATCTTCATACCCAAACATTTCATCTAGAACTGAGTTGAACTAATCCTCATTTTATCCAATACCAATCCTAGCAATACAATATTGTTGGCAATACACTTTATCGTCATGGTGTCGATTCCATATTCAGATGATTTTTAACTCACAAGGAGGCCGAAAAGGTATTAAATGACTGTCATTCTGGAGCTTGTGGTGGTCATATGCCAGGGTTTGCCATTGCTCAAAAGATCCTACACGAGGGTATTTTTGGCCTTCTATGTTCAAAGATTGTATAACTATGGTTCAAAAATGCCACAATTTTCAAATATATGATCGAAAAATGAGTGCACATCGAGATCCTCTTCACCCAATCATTGTTTTCGGTCCTTTCGCTAAATGGGACATCAATTTCCATACATGTAACCCTCACTCGGCCAGGGGGAATGGGTACATTATCCTTGTAGTAGATTATTTTACGAAATGGGCCGAGGCGATACCTACATATAAGGATGATGGTGAAACAACGTCCATTTTCATATTCAATCATGTGATTGTTAGGTTCGGAGTTCCACAAGACATCGTCACGGACCATGGTACCCATTTTCGAAACTTTATGATGATCAATCTTACTACGAAGCTAGGCCTGCATCATGATAATTCTACTCCTTAATACCCATAGGTGAATGGACAAGTAGAAGCCGTTAACAAGGTTTTAACCACCATGATTAAACAAATTATCAGGATTCATAAACGAGATTGACATCTAATTCTTTTTCTAGCCTTTATGGGCATATCATACCACAACAAAAACTTCGATTAGTTTTACCCCTTTCCAGCTCATTTACGACATGGAAGTAGTTTTACCTATTGAATGTTAAATACTGTCTTTGAAACTAGAAAAAACATTATTACCAACCACTTCTGTCGAGGAAGAGCATTTATTGTACTTAGTACATCTCAATGAGATGCGTCGTGATGCTCCATTAGCTAGCGAGGCCTAAAATAAACGAGTTAAATCACAGTATGATAAAAAATGTGAAGCCTTGTTCATATGCAAAAGTTGATTTAGTCTTGGTCTATGTTCAAGGGCATGATAAGTTAGGCATTGGTAAATTCGGGCCTATGTGGCATGGCCCTTATGTTGTAAAATGTGCATTAGCAAAAGGGGCCTATGAACTAGTTGATTATGACGAAATTCCTTTGGGAAAGCCCATAAGTCGTCTTTACCTAAAGAAATATTATGCTTAGATTGTTTGGTGAAGAATTTGTATATTGTTGTACCATATTTTATGCGTGGCAATTTTTAGTAGCTTTTTACAATGTTCCACTACTTCTCCTACTTATCTTCTGTTACACTTGATTTGTAAATGTTGACACTCCCTCAAACTTACATTGGCTTCACTGATGGTGCTGGTCATAGTACTCAGAATTTATCTTCCGCAACCTGGGTCATTTATTCGCCCATAGATGAGTTAGTTTCTATTCATGGGATATACCTTGGTTGAACAACGAATAATATTGTAGAGTATAGCACAGTGATTGAGATATTATTTGATGCCATTTCATTTGGCATTCATCGATTTCTCATCTTGTTAGATTCATAACTCATAGTATTACATTTGAAAGGTGTTTATTTAGTTAGAAGTACTTCCATGTTAAGAATTTTCTTGTGGGTTCAGCGCTTGGAAAGAGAGTTTGATTATATTGAGTATCAACATATTTTGAGAAATTTAAACACGTTAACTAATGCATTGGATAAGTATGTGTTAAATTGGCATTTGTAAAACATATGAAAAGAAATAAATGCAGTATTCATCCATATATTGTACAAGATAGATTGAAATAAAAGTATTAGCTTTCATTAGGTAAATGTCTGAAAAAAAATTGTGGTTTTTACAAAAATGTCATCCAAAGACATGTGGCCCCATGGTCTTTATTTCTAGAACATGTCGGTATTGTTGGACATTGGATAAACCAATGCTCTTGTGTGTTTCATGACATGGACTAATCGCCTCTTGTAGATCATTATCTCTAGTGATGCGATGATTTACTAACACCTACGGGTTTTGGTCTAACGACAATTGTGATTCCCAACAACTGGTATCAAAGCGTAGGTCATGAGTTTGATACAAAACCTGACTTGCATTGGGGGGCAGATTGTTGAACATTGGAAAAACCAACACTCTCATGTGTTTCGTGGTGTGGACTAACCGCCTCCCGTGGATCCTTATCTCTGGCGATGCAATCGTTGACTAACACTTGCGGCTTTTGGTCTAACGAAAATCATGATTCCCAACAGGAAAATCATCAAAAGAAAAAATCAGCCCTCATAATAGTGACTACCATGATGACGATCATGCTAGCATACAACATGGTGATCTACTCATTGTAGCAAGCATCTAATAGGTTCGGGAATCCCCACAGTGTACCTTTGATAGCGAAGAGGATAGTCATCTATCCCGACATCCTAGATTTCTAGGGTCAATCTCTCAAGGTTGTGCTCTAACTTAGTCAATGCCTCTACTGCATCCGGGTTCGGCACTGCGCGAGCTACTGGTTGCTCACCATGCCTATCATATCTATGTAATTTTGTCGGTCTCACCGGTGCCAAATCTGCATGATCATTTTGGACAATCAGTTTTGGATGCCAAAAAATAATAAAAATTCAAAAATTCAAAAACAACCAAAGTGTGAAGACGTAGATTGGCCCACTGTATCCTAACTAGAAGTGGCATATCTGGATCACCTGTGTAATCCATGCCCACGTATGGAAAATATTCAATCATGATGAATCGATTTTGAGCCACTCGAAGGAGTCAGGAGTATACTGGATCGTTTGTCCTTCGCCACCTCTGTGGCATGCCATAAGTGTGACCCATTTCAACATGCGAGGGTCACGAGGTCCTCCTCTCTCTATAACTGCCTGTGGAGCGAGAAGAGGGATCCGTTCTAGAGTGAATGAGATGAAAAGGCACCATACCCAAAGTTTTTTAGTTTTCCTGTTTTGACTCTAGTTAGTTTCCCTTTCAAATTGGAAACTACAGCCTCACTCTAGTTGGATATAGTAGGTTGCAAACACTCTATGACGGTTTGCATCTGAGCCTTTGTAAGAAAATGCAAAGCTTCACTACCACATAATCATGAAACAATGAACTCGATAGCTTTCAAAAGAAGCCCCTCTATGGTTTTAATGTCAATTCTCCCATTTTTTAGAGCAGCTTCCTTAGTGCAATGTTGTATCACATAGGTGGCAATGGTTTCACCACCTCGCCTATGCCCACACAGATAAATTTCCACCCCATATGATGGAAGCCCAATCAAGAAGTAAATGTCATCAACATCAATGATGAACCTATGGTCTCCAACTATGAAGAATTCTTCTTGGACATTCTACTTTCCCACCATCCACTATAGCAAGTCTAGTTGAGCCTCCATGCCCGAAATGGTAAACAATTGTATAGGGCACTATTTGTTAATGTATGTATGATCTCTAGGTGGTTTAGAAAAACCATGTCTTTTTCTTCATGCTCACGTTCTCTCCACTCCATCTTTGTGGCTCAAAACCCTGCAAACAAACATAAAAGATCAATTTTTTTTTTTGTGTAAATAAGCTTTTGTATTAACAGAGAGTAAATATATTACAAAACTTCTGCTGCTGCAGATTTGAGGGCTGATTAATAGCACGCCTGGCTACGAGGGGATACATTGGCAATTAAAAGAAAACATGCACAGAACAGGCTCACCATGCAGGGCGGCTGAGAAGGTACTGCAAGATGGCCAAAAAACTGATGTCTCTGTCTGAGAATATTGCAGCATAACCATAAGAAGAGAACTGAGTACATAATATCAAGAACAAGAGAGGGGGATTGTACGCGACTGCAAAAGGAGGACATTGTCAGCGACCATCAGCGGTGGGCTGACCCCTGTTTCGGAGGGTTTCCAGACCCCTGCTTCGGCGGGTTGCTTGGAGGGATGCCAGAGGTCTCCCTAGTGATACCCTCGGTGCCAACCACATTCCTCATGAGCTTGATAAGTACAGTAAGCTTTTTGTTGATGGTATCGGCTTGCTGGTCCAGCGAGGATAACTTGAACTCAATGCTTTCCACCACGCACATATGGTCGTGTTCCATAGCGTCCATCTGGCGTTTGAGCTTCTACACCCGTTCGTCCTGCTCTTCCTGCGCTTCCAACACTTTCACCAGCAGAGTCTTCATTCTCCACGCCTCCGCCTGGGTTCGGAAAAATTGGGTGGCCTGCGTAAAGGTGGTGCCCGGGTCCTACAGCCAATTCACCTCCTTCCCCAGCTGTTGGTCAGAAACTTGAGCTTCCTCCGCTTTCACGCTGATTTCCAGCTCATTCAGCTTTCGTTTGTTCCGCTGCGAGGTTCTGGTTTCATACATTTCTTGGGCCTACTGGAGATCCTTTATAGCCGACTGGTTACGGCAGCTATCCCCTTTCATGGCGTAGGTGACTTCCACGGAGATTACCAGCGCTATGTTGGCAGTGGGAGAGAGCTTCACCTTGCAAGACGATAAAACAATGCTTTCCTTGGCTGCCAGGGACGTTGTTAAATAACCAATGGCCGGAGAATGGTTGGAGGGTGGCATTGTATGGGAGGGCCACTTTCCTGTCCGGTCGAAATTATTGCAGCGTGAAGGATGTATGGTGGGATCTGAGAATAATTGCTGGCTATTATTGTCACCGATCCCTCCCTCGTCCACAGCTAGCCATGTGTGCTGCGTCCTGCCTTGTTTACGACGTCGGGGATCAAAGCAGATCATGGGGAGGTACAAATCTTTTGGTCTGCAACCACTGACGGATATGCCTTGTGCTAACTATCCTTCGTCCTCAGCCGTAATTAAGGTGGTGTGCTTAGTCAGCATGGGGTCTTGCCAGAAACGTAAGAACTGTTGCCGTTCCGTCGTCGCTTTTTGCCGGAGTGATGTCCTTACTGGCAAGCTGCATGCAAGTTCCCTTAAGGCCAGGGCATGTAATATCTTCCCACCAGCTGTCCCTCGGAGCATTGGGGTTCTCAATCCTGACGTTTGCCAGGTGGTCCGCCACCGTATTTCCTTTCCGTCTGATCGCCTGAAAGGTTAGACCTTTCATTTCACGAAGCAAATTGGCTATGTTTTCGGTCCCCTGAGCTAGGCGCCAATGCTTTGTAACCTTGCTTGCCGGAGTGCCATTGTAGATTCTCCTGGCCGCTGTAATGGCCACTTCTGAGTATCCCTCTATGACAGCATTGGCAATTTGGTTCGCATGCAGAATTCGTAGGCCTTTTTCCAGTGCTGCAAATTCCATCTCATTGTTGGTGGCTTCGCCCAAGGCCTGACTGTAGATATATAGGATTTCCCCTGTGTGGTTCCTGATGACCCCTCTAATGCCTGCCAGACCGGGGTTGCCCCTGGAGGCCCCATCGAAATTTAGCTTAAGGAAGCCTGTCGGGGGCTTGTGCCATCCCTGTTGTCCTGTTCGCGGATCGTGCTTGCTGCTTACAGTTGGAGATCCGTTCCCATTTTCTAGCTTGAAGCTTGCCAGAATGCGTTGGTCCCTGGGTGAGAGATTTGTGTCGGGATATGCAGTGCATTTAGCCGAGATTAATTCGTTGATATTTATGGATAAGGTAAGTTGAGAGAACTCTAAATTCCTTTGCTCATTTTGAGAGATACGCCTATTCCGTTCCTTCCAAATTGTCCATGTTATGAAGCCTGGAATTATTTTCCATATGCTGTTTACTCTGAGATTGTTCGAGAAGTCGCCTGGCCACTGAGTTATTGTGTTCTGGATGGAATTTGTGTCCTTGTTTGATTGTTGCATGATGTTTTCTATCCACTTCCATATGCTGTTTGCCCAATCGCAAGAATTGAACAGGTGATTTATAGTTTCTTCTGCTGTGCGGCACATAGGACATATGGAAGGGCCGGAGAAGCCTTTTTTCCGTAAGTTTTCCCATGTGAGGGTTTTGCCTCTCATGAGGAGCCAGAGGAATGTCTTGATTTTAGGCCAAAAGAGGCTATCCCAGACCTTGGTACTCCAGGGCAAGGTCTCCCCTTGCTCATTATGTTCCAATTGCATCCTAGCTTCTTTTAGGATGTAGCTACCGTTCCCCCTCATTCCCCATCTGAGCTGATCCATGACTGCGGAAGTTCGGATTTTTCTTTTGTTGAGAGTGGTTAGGAGGCTCTGAATATGTACATTATCTACTGTAGAGCTGTTAGAGTTTGGGGGTTTCCAGGTTCTCCACTCCTGCTCGTTGCTATCCGGGCTCCAGTACTAACTAACTCTGTAGTTGCCTCATATCTGAGCTTCCCTTTTGTAATTTTCCAAGTCTGGCGTTGCAAGGCGAGGAAGCTGCTGCCAAGCGTCCTCCCAAAAGAACGTTGTTTCTCCATTGCGAATTTCCCAGAAACTGTGATCTTGAATAATACTTCGATTGCGTCTGGCAAGGTTCCAGATGGGAGATCCTTCCGGAACTTCCTGTAGCCTAATTAGATCCTGCTCATTGCAATTGGGGGTGTATTTCTCCTTCCAATGCCTTGCCCAAGGAAGGTGAGGTTCTTTAAGCCATCTCCACCATAACTTGGCTCCACAGGTCATATTGGAAGTAAGGGGGTCTATTAAATTGAGGCCACCTGCTGATTTTGATTTGCATAGCTTATTCCAGGCTACCAAAGCCCATTTGTTTTTTTCTGCGTTGCCTTTCCATAAGAATGATCTTTGGATTGTTCTGATCCTGTGAAGTACGCCTTGAGGGGCAGGCAGAATGGAAAGCTTGTATTGAGGTATGGCTTGCAGGATAGCCTTGGTTAGGACTAGTCTGCCCGCGAAGTTTAGGGCTCTGTGTGTCCAGTGTCTGCATTTGTTTTCCAATTTTGCTAGAGTACTTTCCCAATGATGCTTTTTCCAGGGTTTGGACGTTAGCGGGGCTCCCAGGTATTTTGAGGGACGATTACCCCGTTTAAACCCTAGAATGCTTGAGAGATGCTTTTGGATTACAACGTGAGTATTAAAGAAAAAAATCTTAGATTTAGCATGATTGATTTCCATACTTGAGGCTTTGCTGAATAGAATTAGGATGGATTTGAAGGCCAGGGCCTCTTTCACCGTGGGGGTACCGTGCAGCAAGGTATCATGCACAAACTGTTGATGCATTGTGGCTGGAATAGATTGCAGAGGATGGAGACCTCTGAGATTGCCTTCTACTTTAGCTTTGAGGATGAGACGGCTTAGGCCTTCCATGAGGATCACAAAGAGGAAAGGGGAGAGAGGGTCTCCCTGCCTAATGCCCCTGGAAGGGATGAAAGGTTCTGAGGGTGAACCATTGACGAGAATGGAGAAAGAGGAGGATTTGATTAAAGCCAATATCCAATTAATCCATTGATGATCAAAGCCAAAAGCTGCAAGAACAACTTCCAGATAATTCCAATTTACCTTGTCCAATGCCTTCGATAGATTCAGTTGCATAAGCATCCCAACTTTTTTCCTGGTCTGGAGAGTATGCACCATTTCTTGTGCTAAGAGGATGTTGTCCAGAATTTGTCTACCCTCTACGTATCCAGACTGTTCTTTTGAGATGAGACTGGGTAGGATGGGCTTGAGCCTGTTTGCTATAACCTTAGAGATGATCTTGTAGATCACATTACAGAGTGCGATAGGCCTGAACTTCTCAGGAGTGTGAGCATTCTCCTCCTTTGGGACTAAAGCCAAGAAGGTAGAGTTGAGCGATTTGAGAATGGTGCCTGAGCGTCTTGAGTCTTCAACCACTTCCAAGATTTCTGATTTGATGGTTGGCCAGCAAGCTTTGTAGAAGTTAATGGTGAAGCTGTCTGGCCCAGGGGCTTTGTCATTTGGCATGCTCTTTACAACTTCCTCCACTTCCTCCATTGAGATTTCTTTGAGGAGAGTAAGATTTTGTTCATTTGTTACCACTTTGGGGATGGCTTGCGTTAGAGTGTCAATTGCTTCTGTTCTGTCTGCTTGCGTTTCCTGGGCAATATGTTTGAAATGCTATGTGAGGAGAGAGGAAATTTCCTTGTGATTGTGAAGAGTGTCGCCCGCTTCATTTTTGAGATTGAGAATTTTGTTTGCACTTCTGTAATCAAGGGTGGACCTGTGAAAGAATTTTGTGTTTTGCTCGCCCTCTTTAAGCCATTGCACTCTGGATTTCTGTTTCCAGAGTGTTTCTTCTTGTAGACCTCTATGTTGCCATTGGGTCATTAGTTCTTTTTCCAACTCTTTTGATTCCTCAGTGATGTTGCCAGAGGTCCAGCTTTTATGTATGTGCTCGAGCTTGCTCTCTATTATGGATTTTTCCTTAAAGATGTTGCCAAATTCTGTGATGTTCCAGTGCTTGATTTTGCTTTTAATATGTTTGAGTTTACTTTGGAGCTTGAACATTTTGGTTCTTTGGATATTTAGTGGTTCCTTCCACCACTTCTCTAGCAATTTGACAAAATTAGGGTGCTGTAACTAGAATTTTTCAAAGCGGAATGGCTTGTTTCTCGGAGTGCCCAGGAAGGCAGCCACTAGAGAGATGGGCCAGTGATCCGAACCCCCACTAGGGAGAATGTCAGAGTTGACAGTGATGCCCTCTAGAACTATGCTTTCTGAGATGAGGAATCTATCCAGGCGGGAGGCGATAAGATTCTCTCCGCCTCTTCTTGTTGTTCCAGGTGTAGGAGCTGGAGGAAGGCTACACATCCACCAATTTTGCGGTCTCAATGAAATCAGCAAAGGCCCCTGCATCCCTGTTTAGCCTTCGTAACCCTCCCTTCTTCTCCAGGAGGGAGGTGATCATGTTGAAGTCTCCTCCCATGATGATTTTTTAGGTGTGATGTCTAGATTGCTGATTTCTGAGAGAGTTGAGAAAATGGAATTTTTCTTCTAATCTTTGAGGGCCATACACATTAACACAGAGATAGGTTTCAGAGTTACCTATGATTTGTATCTTCGTTGCTATGTAGGCTCGGGTGGCTTCTGAGGCAAGGACACTTATTGCTCTTGTGTCCCAAAGGGTGGTGATACCTCCTTCCCATCCTTGACTGGCGACTTCAATGAAGTCGAGAGGCTTACCCAATTTTTTGCTAATGCTTTTCATGTGAGAGGTGGCGCATTTTGTTTTTTGAATGAACATAATGTTTGGCTTTTCTGTTTGGAGCTTCCTGATGAGAAGTCTCTGTTTTGCTTGGCTGTTGAGCCCTCTTGCATTCCATGATATTATTTTCATTGATAACCAGGTTTAGAAGTGGTAAGATGGGAAGGCTTCTAGTGCCTTCATTTTACCTAAGTTCAACATTAAAATCCCTAGGTCATGTAGTACCTCTCCATTTGTCCTTCTTCCCCTTTTCTTTTTTTGTTTGAAGCCAATTGGGTTAAGGGAGGTGTTTTTGGAGTGGTTGCCTGTGCCTGTTGCTATTCCCAATCTCCTGTTTTGCCTGGCCAGTTCAGCCCTCTGTCTTGAAATGAAGAGGTCGCTAATATTTTTTAGTTCTTCTTCTGGAACATTTTCAATGCCTTGCGCCTTCCAGTTTTCCTCTAGTGCTGGAAGGTTTACACCTTCTTTTTCCAAGGCTTCGTTTAGCTCTAGCTCATCATTTCCCCCATCACTGTTTAACATTTCCGTATCTTCATCTTGGGTGCTTTCTTGTTCTTGCCTATTGGCTTTGGGGCTGTGGGGGTTTTCATCCTGTTCTTTCCTGTTGGTGTCTAGCTGGTTCTCTGGCTCCTCTGTGTCCCTCTCATCCGCCCTTATCTCTTCTGTATCTGTGTCTGTTTCCAATACCCTGAAGGTGTTGAGGGTGCTGCTTGGGGCGACCCCTGTTCTATTTGGTCTTCTTCTATTAGCTCTTTGTCTGGTTTTCGGTTTGGTGAATATCTCTATATTTTGCGCCTCTGGCAAGGGTTTGCTCGCTTCTTCCGTTCTGTTAAGAGGGCAATCTCTTACTAGATGCCCGTGTTCATGGCATTTTCTACATCGAAACGGAATTTGTTCGTAGTCAATGGCCTGGAAATAGTCTTCATCCCGAAACTCCAGCCAAATGCCTTCATGCAGGGCTCTAGATATGTCCAGTTCCACACAAATTCTGGCGCAAGAGGTATATCTGCGTTGAATGGTGGCTTCAGAAGCTTTGATGAAGGTACCCAGCTTGTCTCCTATTTGCTTGAGTGTTGCTAATCCCCAATAATCTATGGGGAGGGAGAAAAGACAGATCCATACGGGAACCTGAGTGAAGGTCTCGTTTTCAGGGACGAAGTTGGGTTTCCAAGGTCTCATATAGAGACCCGCAGAAGCAAAAAAGTATGGAACTCCATCGAAAACCCTATCTTTATCTTCTAGGTTTGTAAAGACAACAGTAAAGAAACCTTTAGCTCCTAGGTGTAGATTAATGTCACCTTTGGGTCTCTAGTGTTGTTTGATCCATTGACATAGGGCTCGCTCTGTTGGCCACAGTCCCATAAATTTACATATGACCGCATGCTCCGACATGTGCTCTTGGTGAGCTTGTATCTCCGGGTCTGTACAGACCACTCTAAGTGCCTCGTTCTTCTTTGGTTTGCAGGCTCCTTGGGGAGCGTTGTTTGTACCAGGGGTGATAGGTGATTCCTTGTCTTTTCCTTCTCGTTTTTTCCCCTGCTTCTCTTGCTCGTCTTCATCGGTTGCCTGGGTTTGCTTTGAGCCCGCAGTTTGACGATTTGCAGCAGCACCGAGGGTGCTATTTTCCTTTTCCTTGTTCGCTTTATCTTTCTGTTTAGAACCCCCACCATATTCTGCTGACATTTTCTGCTCCTTGTCTTTTCTGGAGTTGCCTAAGTTTCTTCTTTCTCCATAACCCGTGATCTTTAACCCTTCTTTCCTTGTCTACTTATGCATTACAATATTCTTGAAGGATGGGGTCCCTTTGGACCCCCCGCTGAGCATTTGTCGGGTCAGTCCTCGTCCCTTGCAGCGGAGATCAGCCAGTCTGATGAACTGTGCTGCTAGAGCTGACTCTGGTTTGGCAGGGCTGGGCGTTATACCCTAGAGTAGTGTTCGCAGCCGATTTTCGCCAGAGCGCAAATTTTTTTCATGTAAGAGGTTTCTGTTTGAAAAAATAAGGGTTATGCTTTAGCCAGTAACATAAAAGATCATTAGAAACAATCACGGTGAAAATTTGCAAGAAACTTGGGCATTTTCTATTTCATTTTTTATGCCATCAATGATGTGTGTAGCCAACTATGCAGAATAATGTGTATGTGCATGGTTATCTCCTTAGAAATCACGCACATTATGATTTTGAGTGTGAAAAATATGGTCGATGTGCACAGGCCCGATAAGGGTTAACTGCACACATCGAGGGAGATTTTCAATTTGAAAACCCTCCCAAAAAAAAAAAAAAAAAAAAAAAAAAAAAACCAAATACATGGTAAAATGAAAAATGAAAACCATGAAAATGAAGATCTTAGGGAGTTGATTTACCTGGAGAAGACGACTCGTGATTTCATCCAATGGTTTTCCCACAATCTGCCTCTAAAGTTCTCGGTGAAAAATGAGCTCTATCACTCTCAAAAGGTAAAAAAACAAATGGTAAATTTTTTTTATAGGTTTTTAGGCCTATTAAAATATTATTTTTTGCCTATTATCCCTTAAAATCCAAATTTATAATGTTTTTCACTATATTTTAAAGCAATGATATGATTTTTGAGTTTAATTGTGCACATGTTGTTTATGAAAATGAATCATTTTGGAATTGAGTGTATTTTTATCACTTTTTCAAACTCATTAAAACTTATGAAAAAGCGAAATCAAGGAGTTCTCTTTACGCCCTTTTTAGACTCCCTAAACGCGAAAAGATCATTGAGCACTTGATTGTTCAAACTCGTAAAAGTAAATGAACAATTGTCTATTCAGTAGAAGTTTACCCCTTTTACGGACTAAGCTAGAATATTTAAGTAAAAGGTATATGTTGACTAATCATGGTCAATAGAGTTCTCTCCTACATTATTTCACCCTTTTTCAAGCTTGGAGGGACTCAATTTACCAAAAAGGACACTATATAGTTTCCTTATGTTTTTTTCATGACTCCCTAAAACTGAAAAACACTGAGCTTTACTTTCTCCAGCCTTGTTAAAATTTACATTGAAAGAACTGCATTAGTTTTATTTTTGTGTCTTTTCAAATTATTTAAACATGAAAATAACATCGAGTTACCCCTTCATTGGATTCGTCAAAGCTAAACAATGCAGTACTCGTTAAGCATGACGAGATCGAATTGCTCCTTCTTAGTGTTGGTTAAAAAAGTTTTGAAGGACTCATCAGAAGGATGAACTTACAAAACAAGCATATGTTATCCTCCTCAAGCTTGTAAAAAATAAAGAGGTACTTTCTAGTAATGGTGGGGGAAAAGTAAGAAATAATTTTTGTTTTTTATTTTATAAAAGGTAGTATGTCACTCTTGAACATGACACTCCGTCACTTTTTATGTCTAGGTTAGGAAATACATCTGTCTCCTAATTGAACATACCTCATTGAAAGTCTTTAGTTGGTTTTGGGAATTCTATTTTTGAGTCAAATCCTGCCAAGTCACCATGTCATATCTATGATATGCTCAAGAGAAGTCCAACCTCAGTCAAATTACTTTGCCATTCAGAGCCTTTAGTTGCATCGACCATCCCTGAGTTAGTCCTGGATTACTCCAAACTGCTATTCTTCAAAACTTGACATGAGTTTCGTGTTGTAGGCCCTCCTACAATGGGTCACTTCCTATCAGCTTCATCTCAATATCTCGAAAGTTGATCTAGAAACCTTCAATACCTATGAGCTTACATGCCTTAATGGTAGGTTTCTCGCCTTCGATGACAAGTTCTCATCATTGAACTTACTTCAAATGATTCTATGAGTGTTCGACATCATCACATCTATTCACACTTCATAGATTGTACTAGAAGTACCTTGAGAGCCATTGCCATTATTGGTGGTTTCTCTCACACTTGTTAATTGTTCACATCATTGATCGGTAACCAAGTGGTTTCTACCATGTTTGACTATGAGACATTCACTCACATAGCTATATTCGTACTATGGATCGAGAGATGGAGATCAATACCTTGGATCTAGTTTCATACATCCAGGCTACAAGGAGTTATTAAATATTCATGATTGTAAATATAGATCCATTAATGGTTGCGTCCATACTATGTCCTCTATTGACATAGATCTTCATATGCATTTCTGTACTGGTTCTTTGAGACATTTGTACCCTGAGTATGGGAATGCCTACCTCAACGATCATTATATATTGCATTGTAACGTTTGTTTGATTGTTTCAGATCTCCGATTGCAGTATCCAACCCAAACGTTGGCATGATAAAGAACTTTATTCATCAAATCTCCCTTATGACTTTGCACTTTAGGGGGCAGCTATTACATGCCATTTTGTCGCATTAGGCAAATGACTATCGGTTTGGATCTTTCGCTATCCATAAATGTGTCCCAAAGCATTCCCCTACAAAGTTAGAGTCCAAATTATCCCAAAGTAGGTGGAATTCTTGGATCTCATGGTTCAAAACCCTATTTGTGTATTCCTTTGCAGTGCCCAAGTCAATTTTTGCGCATACGCAAAAGAGTCGATTAGGAACTGTGCATAAGTACACAGTGTCTTACTCTGTGACCTGCAAACATGACATAACACATGTAAAAATAAAAATTAAAGTCTCGAAGAATTTTTAGTCATATCTATCCCTCCCATCATGGAGAAACTCCCTCTCTTTGTGGAACCCCTATCCCACCATTAGTGGATCTCATCCCTTGGAAAATGGATCCCAAACTTCCCAATATTGGCCTATAAAGATAACCCAGGCCTGAGGTTTGAAAATGACTATTGGAAGTAGGCTTATGCTACAGGAATAAGGTTGGAAGGCTATTCATTCAAGGAGAGGGTTGGAGATTGTGGGAAGGTTCTTACAACATCAAGGCTTTATGGTTGTAAGACCATTCTCCATTTTATTAATACAAAGGCAATTGTTCTTTCTCAATTACATCTTTGTTGATACAATTTGTAGGATTCCTTGATCATCTACATAGATTGTGATTTCATATTGATCAATTTATGATACATGATTGGATTAATTAGTTCATTTACCTCTTATACTAGATACTAGATGCTTTGATCTCGTGTATGTTTCTGTCTATGCATATCTTCGTTAGGACAACACAGAGAAGTTGTGGGAGCGATGGGAAGATATCTAAAGCATTGAGGAGGAGCAGGTGATCGAAAGCTCTGGAGGGGACTTCATAAATCATTTCAATTAAATGGTAAGTGGCCTTTATCATAGTATTTGTTTCAGTCAATCATAGTCTAGAGAAAGGTAGCAGTTCCTAGTTGTTTGTTACTAGATTTCTCTGGAGTCTATGAGAATCGCTCTTATCCGTAACAGGGATAAGTCCACATAATAGAGAGACAATGGACATGGGATTTACTCTAGTTCAGGTTCAGACAGGTACCATGTTCAACATCACTATCATCCTTATAGGAGGAGTGACAAGGGATATTTTCTGGATGAGTTCAAGAAAGCCAAGCCACCTACATTTGAAGGAGAGATGAAGAAGTCATAAGATGCAAAAGCTTGGTTGATTGGGATGAATAAGTTCTTCAGATTGCATGACTATTCAAAGAACATGAAAGTGAGGATAGCTACCTTCATTCTTAAAGGTAAAGAATAAATTTGGTGGGAAGACATGAAGACTATTAGAGGCATTTGGGAAGAGGAGCTAAATTGGAGGGAGTTTGAAAGAATTTTCAAGAAGAAGTATCTATCTAAGAGATATTGTGATGACGGGGTGAAGGAGTTCTATGAGTTGAAGATGAGGTCTATGACTAATGAGGAGTATACTAGAAAAATCTTGGACTTGTTGAGGTATGTGCCTTATTTTAAGGAGGAGAAAGTGAAGATTCAGAGATTCATTAGTGGGTTCCCGGTAGCATTCAAAGATAAGATCAAGTTTGATGGGCCTAGATCATTGGAAGAAGCCATCGGAAAGTTGAAACACTATTATAAGCAGTCAAACCATAAGACATAGTCTCAGTGAGGGTTGAAAGGGAAAGAAAAATCTAAGGGAAAGTGGCCACCGAAGCGAACAAGACCTCAGGATGCAGGTGAGAAAGAGAATATGCTTCCTTACAAGAAGTTTAATCTAGTTGGATAGGTTCTTATTTCTCTAATTTTGTATATCCAATGTCTTCATTTTCTTCATCGTAGTGTTATTTAACATTGATTTCTAGAAGAAGAATGTGTATGCGTCGTTGCGTACTCTGGTAGGAAAGGGTGTTAAGATTGTGGAAAAATAGGGAAAATTTGTTACAATAAGCCCCATCTACATCAATTTGCATCAGAGGTAGGCTACAATTTTGTATATTTTTACTCTAGATTCAATAGCTATGTGATATGCTAAAACAAAAGACAAGAATCTACTCTACTCTTCAGTGGAAACAAAAATTGATCGATGAAAACACTAAGCAGAAAAGGAAGAATTTCAATTGCACAAAACACAATATTTTATTAGGGAAAGCAAGTTCTCAAAACCTCGACTATCTATATTACATTAACCATAAGATCTGGGAAGTAAATACAATTCTTTTTCAACCCAAACAATCTCTGCACAAGTACAAACTATCTCACTGCTTCACAAACCAACTCAAGCAAGTACTTAGAATTTTTTTTATCTTTCAAGACCTAAATTCCTTACACAATCCTAAGGGAATTATTCCATATTTAACTGGGAAATTTCTCACTCATAATTGTGCAATCCATCATAGGTCTTCTACTGATTTCATGCACCAGTACAACTCCGAAAGTTATACAACTGATAGTACATTGTCCCTAAACTCTAATCTCAACTGGATCTTCCTCTGAACTGACATGCATGAGTTATTTTTGAGTGAATTATCAGTTATCTAATTGATCACTTCATGTGAATTAAATCCAATTTAATTCACTTGACCACTCATTAGATCCTCCAATAGTTAGAACTAGTTTAACTGAATTTAACTCAGTTAAACTGAATTAAATAATTACAACTCAATAAGAACTCAACCTGGGCCCCTAAAATTTAGGGATCACTCTACATGACTCTATATAGACTTCCAACTCAAATTTACTGAGCCAACTAAGTCAACATAACTTAGTTAACTCCTACAAGCTGCTATGAGAACATAATTGCAATTTAATTCCTAATTTAATTCAAGGACAAATTAAATTAAAATTTTCTTGATGCTATTTTTAACGTTTCTTCTTGCTATTTTCAACACTCCCTCTCAACAAGAAAGGAATTCAACTCTATCTCGATCTAGTACCTTTGGAATTTTTTGCATGCAACACTTCTCTCTAGTGTTGTTGCTACTCCCCTTCCCCCTTCCCCCCATCTTCCCTGTCTATAAAAATTCTAACCCCTTCATCTAGTTGGCTCCTCAGCGAACAATAATATTAAGCGGCTTTATTGAAATCCTTCCCCTTTAACCTAAAAACCCTTACCTTCCTTTGAAACAACAATATAATCTCATA
>APFE030894752.1:0-13116 GCA_000404065.3 Pinus taeda
CCTTAATGTACCCGATATCAAAGTCAAAATCATTGAGCCTAACCAACCACCTAGTTTGTCTAACATTTAGATTAGGTTAATCTAACAAGTACCTCAACCCACTGTGATCAATCATCAAGATGAACCTCTTGCAAAGAAGGCAATGTCTCCACAACTTCAAGGCATGGATGATAACTTCCAACTAAAGATCATGAGTCACATTGTTTGGCTCATTCACATTCAACTTCCTTTACTTGTAGCATAGCACTTGTCCTTCCTATATCACGACTCCCCCATGTCCTCTCTTACAAGCATCTATACATGCCACACAATCTTTATCTAGATTTGTGATATTTATAACTAGAGTGTTTGTAAGCAACTACTTCAACTGCTCAAAATTAGTTACACATTCCTCTTTCCATTTGAATTTATTACCTTTTCTCTACAATGATCTAATAGGATATAAAATCTGCAAGAAGTTCTTGATGAACCTCCTGTAATAACCTGCTAGTCCCATGAATGATATGACCTCATCCACATTCCTAGGAGTTTCGTATTCCATGATAGATCTAATATTTTCCAAGTCCTTGACTATACCTTCTTTGGAAACAACATCTCCCAAGTAATGAAATTATATCTGAAAGAAATTGCACTTATTAAGGTTGGCATACAATTGATGCTCTCTTAGAAATCTCAACATTGTTGCTAGATGTTTTGCATGCCCTTCCTCATTCTTACAATATATCAATATGTCATCAATGAATCCTATCACAAACTTTTCCAAATAAGGATGCAACACATTATTCATCAAACACATGAAAGTAGTTGGAGCATTATTCAAACCTAAATGAACCACAACAAACTCATAATTCCCATACCTGGTATAGAATGTAGTTTTGTAAATGTCTTATTCTTTGAAGTGTACTTGATGATACCCTGATCTCAAATTGATCTTCAAGGACAATGCTACTCCCTTCAGCTGATCAAACAAGTCATTGATCCATAGCAAAGGGTACTTGTTCTTAATCATCACCTACTGTAACTACTTGTAGTCAATGGAAAACTTGAGAGTACCATCCTTCTTTTTCACAAAAAATATTGGTACACCCCAAGGTGACATACTAGGCCTATTGTATCCCTTATTAGACATTTCCTTCAACTACAACTTTAGTTCCACTAACTCTAGAGTGCTCATCTTGTACAGTGCCTTCAATGTTGGTGTTTATCTTGGTACCAAATCAATAGAGAAATCCACTTCCCTATGAGATGGTGTTGTCACTCACTACCAATGTGTTTTCAGTTGTCCAAAGTGAAAAAGAGAAGTGAATTTTGAAGCCATCTTCCAAGCTATATAATTTCTCAGAGCTAAATTGGTCCCCCTCCATTGGATAGTGCTCAAAATAATATTTCCAATGGTATATGGAACTCCTCAAATGGACCCCAGAATCAAAACATATGGGCTATTAAAGATGGGGGTTTTGTCACCTTTGAAAGGAGGAAAATATCGTAAATGGGAGAAAGGCGGGTTCAGGAAATGATGAGGAAATCAGAGCTTTGGGGTAAAACTAACAACCAATGATCACCAGTATCACAAATTGGTTTTTGGCAGGTCCAGGCATATCAATGATCGGTTGGTCCAAGCCTATCGACGATCAGCAGGTCCAATCGACCACTCCTAAGAAGTTGCGGGAGGAATACGATGATGGTGTTAAAACACCAGGAAGGTCTAAAATAATTTAACAAAGGTTCGCAGTGAGAAACCAGAGGCAGGTGGACCCTTTCTCCCTCATCCATGGGGCCACATGGTAGAGCACTATTGGAGCTGATAAAGGCATGGTGGCGCTAACGTCACCATGATGTGGCAGTACGTAGGACATGTGGCATGGTGATATGGCGTTTTTAGGCTCCTATGGGGGCATATCCACGTGACGGATGTCACCACTTAGGAAATGACATGTTGCAATGATGAAATCACCAATCGGTAATCAATGATCTACGAAACAAGGCATCATCTTTAGCGAAACCTCTGATTATGATCACATGATAAAGGCGTTGGCCTATAGTCACATAAAGAACTGAGGAACCAAGGGCTAAGTGTGGAAGGTGGTCAGCGATCGACAATCGATGAAACCTGAGATCACGTCACTCTAAGTTACATCCCCGAGTGCAAGCCACCTATCAAAAACCTCTGATAAAAAGGTCAAGGCACAGGTCACAGCCCAAAGTCCTATGATGCAGAAACAATGAAAGGGACTAAACTGTAGGGGGGCAAATGTGATCTATGTTCACAATTTATGAATATTGTTCCCAATCTCTGAGCTCCGATACACTTGTATTAACAATTTCACAAGGCATGCATGGATCTGATAGTGTTTTGCAGGAAGTTAAGGAGACGCATGAGTTGGCAGCAGTGCTCAAAATATTTATGACCATCATGGCTGATCTCTCCCGCTTCCTGTAAAAGAAGAAGAGAAAAATTTAAGACCGAAAGAGATAGAGAACTGGCCGAGAGAGCATGATGCATAATATAGCAGAATCACATTTGGACCAGAGGCTAGCAAAAAGAGCAGTGTGGAGATATTTTTACAGGACTACCATTTCAGTTCACCTGTTGATTCTATTTTTTGTTTTATGATTTCTATTGTTATTCTCTTTTATTTTCAAGAAATCTATATTTCTATTGTAATAATTAGAGGTGAAAGAGCCTACATGCCGAGATGGTAGGTAGCTGGAAGCTCTAGCCTGAGATATTTTATTATTTCCATGTTCTCTCCCTCCTTATAAAAGGGAGGAAGAAACAATTAGAAAAGGTTTTGAATCCTAAAGATTAATTACATGTTATTTCTGAGACTGTATGACTTCAAGACTTGCATCTTTCAGAATATTAATGAAATGGTAGAGATTCCTACATTCGAGTACCATAGTATGTTCCCTCTCAGTTTAAATTCCATTATGTTCACATGTCCTCTCTGATTCATGTAATTGTAGTTGCCAGAAATATTTAATATGTTCTTATAGATTCATTTGTATTGAATTGTTAATGCACATGCTTGTATGTATCTTTGGGATTATATCTTTAAATAGCGCTCCAAGAATCATAGCACCCAATCCTCTTTCATCCAATATGTCTGTATTTAACTCAGATAAGTGTATAATTATTGAATTTTCAAGCTCTATATGGTGAGTTATTCTATCTCCTTCTCTTCTTTCATTGCTCTGCAAAATATGATTAAACTGTAGGTCCTTGAACTACTCAGCCTCCACGATTTCATACATATATTTATTTGAATTGTATATGTGAAAGAGTACCAAAAATACATGGCTTATGCCCATGGATGAATGAACCAACCCATGTTGTTTATTGTACGAATTTAAATATGTGTATAAAATATATATGATGTCTCCGGTTTCCTAAAAATCATATGAGACACATAAAATCTAGATGTTACTAGGAACTGGTCTTCTAAGCAATCTGTAAGTGAAAACATCTTTTGGCGCCATTGTCGGGGAACATATTGAAGGATCTTTCCCCTGGGATACGACAAGTTAAGTAATCTTTGTGTAGGTGAGCAAACACGTTCTGATTACATCCTCATCACCTTGGTGACTCCACAAATCTCATTATCTTTTATCATCTTGGATTTTAGAAAGCCTCACACTCACTTAGATACCTCTTAGTAGAAAAACCATGCTGTATCTGACCCTGAGAAATTAATTTTTAGGGGATCCAAGATCTTTTTCTTATAGATGTATTAAAGAATTACATGAATGAATTTTTCAGCTTAACCATAGAAAACTTAATGTGCACATGAAAGAAGAGAGGAAACACATAAGGCATAAAAAGAAGACAAGATAATTGATAACAGAGTTTGTCCAATTTGGACTACATCTCCGGTCCCTGCTCGCTAAATGGGGAGGCCTTCATTCATTAAATGGCATAAAAGAGAAAGAAGTACAATCAAAATTTACATAAGGAATCTTATAGCTCCAATCGTAAACTGGCTGAAAATGGAGAGCTCTGTTGCAAACAATGACATCACCATTGAGTTACTGTCGCTAAGGGGTGCAAAATCGATATCAAACTTGCCCAATTTTGACACTGGACCAAAATTGACCCTCTGGAAATATCCACAAGGAAGGTTCTACCCCCTCTCACAGGTTGCTCAGGGTTCCACCCTCTCGCAAAACATTAACCTCGAAATTTGTTTTGTGCTCTCTCCAATCGGTCACACTGGGTAAAAAGGTTTAAATACTAAATGGCCAGCGGATCTCCCAACGAAGACCATTAGCGTGTTGGTTAAAAATGAGGAGTGATTAAGGAGGGGTAGGGGGATCAAATCACGCCCCTCCCATTTTTATTACGTAATATGTTGAACTTTTTATTATGGGTGGAGGTTTCACCAGTGTAGTGGCCCACTCCCCCCGATTTCTACTGAGTTATATGGTATTCAAATGAGTGGAGGGGCAGCGAGGTTGACATCCTGCCCCCCCCACATGATATATATCTATATATATATTACATGGCACTATGGTGGTTTCGGGGGCCGCGGAGTCATAGTTTCCCGCCCCTTTTTTGATACAACTATTGTGACAGTTCCGCGGGTGGTGGGGTCATAGCGACCCGCCACTCTTATTATAATGTTAATTTTATCATGGGCTCCACTCGGAGCAGTGGGGGTCATGGCCTGCCGCCCTTCTTTTTTTAACTTTACAAACCCATTTTTGAAAATATCTCGAACCTTAGGGTTACGTTGTAGTCTCTACAACACCACCCAAATTTTTGAGCATATTCAAAATTTTGGGTACCCCACCACTCACCATAGGCTACTAGGGTTTTAGATAAGACCTTCAACTAATTACTCTCCCCGCAACCCTTCATATGAAACCCTTTTTGTTGCCCCCACTTATGTAATGTATACCACATTGATGAAATTGATTTTTTGGGAAGATTCTTTGATAAGGCGTTAGAGTCCTCACGTGCCCCCAAAGAGATATTATGAGATTGATGAGTAGGGTTTCCTCTAAATTATGTTAAGGTTTAGGTAGGTGTGATTTTCCCACACACTTGGTAAATCCTAAATGATCTTGTAATGCCACATCCTCGAAGATGCTTTTCACTAAGCACATGATAAAAATCCTTTCAAGTTTTCTTTTGCAAAATCCGAATCATTTAGGGTTACCATAGTACTTCCATGATCTAAGTGGATATTGGTGGCCACTCGCCAAGTCCACTTGGACCCCCACAATTGTTTCTTTCAGCTTTTCAGTTTCCTTAATTGTAGCACAATTTATTATTTTTAGTTGTTTTTCGTGTCCTAAACTTCTGGAGCTATTTTGAGGCCCTAAACGACATTTTTTGGGAAAAGTGGGAGCAACATGGGTCCATAGACCGATGTTTCTCTTCCCAAAGCTGTAGTTCTTAGACAAATCTTTCTAACGAGATATTGTGCACATCAAACGAAGATCGTATGCCAAAGTTATGACCCCGGGAGGTTGATGTACCAATTTACCCAAACGGGGCCCACAGTTGGGCGTTTCATCTTCTAGGGTTAGCTTTTTGGATGTTTAGGGTTTTCCATCATTTCTCAACAATAAATAGGCCTTCGAGCCTCATTGTAACATAGTTCAGAGGCATGTAGCAGCCACATCTCTTCTCAAAGATAAACTACCATCACCCTAGCTGGTTTATTTCTATTTCTGTTTGTAAGCATATTTCAGTATTTTACATTAATGAAATGAAGTATTATTTCCGCTGCACGTTTGTGTTTATGGTTATCTCTATAATTTGTTGCGTTCTTGTTTAAATCTGGATCAGTGGTATCAGAGCAGTCTTCTTTTTTTCTATGTTTTTCTTTGCATGTCCCCAACGAGGTCGGGATATAAGGAGTTAGGGCTTGAACTGGTCAAACCTTTGCAAGACCAGCCTGGAAAATCCCGACGGCCTCCTATGGTGAATGAAAAGAAGGATGAGGGGGTAGGAGATCCTATCAAAATCTTGCTCAAAGAAGCCCTCGAGTGACAAAGGAACATGATGATGGACAACTTTTCCCAGATCCTTCAGTGCTACCCAGGGGTGACGCATCGGCTTCCAACAGATACTCTAGAAACACCACACCATTTAAGGTACAAGTTAATTTTGAAATCCCCATATTCAAGGGTCAAATAGACACAAATACCGATGATAAATGGTTAAATCTGTTAAAGGATTATTTTTTTGTTCATGATTTTTCCATCGGGAAAAGATTATTTTCGCTCTTATCAAAGCAACCCCCCATGTCAAGGATGAAGAACACCTCCACCACATCCGATAGGTTCTCTAAACGCTGTGGCAACACAAGTTATGTGACAATTTGGAGAAATTCACTTTCAGCATGACCCAGGTTCAGTATCTAGGATACATTATTGATGCAAAGGGGGTGCATGTGGATCCAACCAAGATCCAAGTCATTCGGGATTGGCCATCTCCAACCACTCTAATAAAGCTCCACAACTTTCTAGGTCTTGCCAACTTCTACCATAGGTTCGTGTTGGGATTTTATCATATCACTTGGCCCTTAAGTCAAGTCACCAAGGGTGAGCGAAAGCAAAATTATTTTGGTCTGAATCTCAAGAGAAGGCATTCACATAGTTGAAGGATCACCTCTGCTCAGCACTAGTGCTCACATTACCAGACTTGCAACAACCATTTGAGGTCAAGGCAAATGCCTCTGACTATGGTATTGGGGATGTCCTTACTCAACACATGCATCCAGTGGCATACCACAGTGAGACACTTTCGCACATAGTCTGGAAGTATCCCACTTATGACAAAGAGGTGTATTCCATTGTGTAGGCCTACGGACAATGGAAACATTACATTTTGGGGAAGGAAAAGGTCATCCACACAGACCACCGACCCCTGCAGTTCATACAGACCCAAGGGAAATTGCAGAATGATCACCATTAGAAGTGGTCCACATACTTGCAACAATTCCATTTGAATATCAAGTATAAGAAGGGAAACACCAATAATGTTGCAAATTGCCTTAGTTGACCACCGATCATGGCATTAACCATCATGCTCCACTCTTGTGGGCACGAGAATTTTGATTGGCCACTTTACAAAAGCAACCCAAAATTCAGTTGCACATACCAAACACTCTTGGAGAGTCAGCATGTTCTAGATTTTCACCTCCAGGATGTCCTGTTATGCCACTTAGGTCACCTTTGTGTTCCTTCAAGCGAGTGTGCCAAGATGATTTTGGAAGCACACTATAGTCGGGCTGTTGGGCATTTTGGGGATGAGCAAATAGTGCTAGTACCACAAAAGTATTTTTATTGGTCGAATCTTCGACATTATGTCAAGAAGTAGATCAGATCATGCACTGCCTCCAGCATTGCCAAACCGACCATCAAGAAGCAAGGCCTCTATACTATGCTTCCTACCTTGAGTCGACCTTGGGAATCCATCTCCATGGATTACATGTCAAGCCTTCCTTCCATTAAGCATGGAAATGACTATGTTTTTATGGTCGTCGACAGGTTCTCGAAGATGACCATTATGGCGGCATGCAAGAAGAATATCACAATAGAAGCCACTACTAAAATCTTCTTTGAGTGAGTGTGGGTAGACTTTGGTATCCCACAGTCTATCATCTTAGATCAAGACATCAAGTTCCTCAGTACATTTTGGTCTAGTCCCGGGTCTATGCTAGACACCAAGCTCACTAAGTCCACAACCTTCCACCCTCAAACTGATGGCCAGATAGAGGTTGTCAACAGGGTGATCGTACACATTCTGCGCATGTACAGCTCAAAGCATCCACACACATGGGACGAGAGCCTCCCCTATGTTCAACACAGCTACAACTGGGCTCTCCACAACTTAACTGGGCACAACCCTTTTCAGGTGGGCTTGGGATTCTAGCCACTATGTCCCATTGATGTGGCCATGCCATTTGCAGCTACTCATGCAGATTCGACTCATGTCCTATCCGAAAAAAATAAGGCAAATAGCTTCATTGAGCACATCCAACATATTCGCGAGAAGGTCCATGACATTATGGAGGAATCAAATGCCAAGTACAAGCAACAACATGATCAACATTAGGTGCCATGCAAGTTTCAAGTGTGTGACAAAGTCTAGTTTCATTTGCAAAAGGAACGCCTTACCGGAGCCTATCGAAAACTTAGGCCACTCTGATATGGTCCTTATACCATTACCAAGGCTATGGGAGATAATGCATTTGATCTTAGCATTCCCCCATTCCTTGGCCTACACCCAGTGTTCAATGTGGACCACCTTTGGCCATACTTTCCACCATTACTAGACACATCCGACATTGCAAAACAACTCATACCGACAGAGTTAAATCAAGATTGCATGGAACAAGCTGCAACTAATCGAATCATGGACACATAAATCAAGCACACTCACTAGCAGAATATCTAGCTATATCGAGTTGTCAAAGCAGGCTAACTCCTTCACCAGGGCAAGTGGCTCACTAGGGACCAAGTTTAGCAGAAGTTTCCTCATCTCATGGAGGAACTCAATGCAGTGGGGACCACTGCTTCCTAAGGGGGGAGGAATGATCCGGGTAGATATTGGTGGCCACCTGCCAAGTTGACTTGGACCCCAACCATTATTTCTTTCATCTTTTCAGTTTCCTTAATTATAGCACAGTTTACTATTTTTAGTAATTTTTCGGGTCCTGAACTTCCGAAGCCATTTTGAGGCCCTAAATGATGCTTTTTTGTGAAAACTGGGAGAAACTGTTGTGTGTGGAGCATGATTGTTCAGAGGTCTTTGTTTTAGCCGGATGTATACCCCAGGAAGTTTTGTACACCCCTCCATGTGGTGGGGACTTGTTCCCCCCCGCGGGGGTCCGGGGGGGTCCCATCCCCCCTGGGCCGGCGGGGTTCGGGGCCACGGTCCCCCGGCGGGGGCTGGGGCAGCGCCCCCGAAGCCTAAAAACATAATGTAAATTTGCCTTGTAAAGTATAGTAATTCCAGTCAATCTTGAGCGCGTTCATCTAGGCAGATGATCTGACGGTAGAACTGATGTTTAGTTTAGGGTTTTTTGCCCATAGAAGGCAACCCCTCTCTTGTATGAGGGCATTGTTTGAGGCGGTGATAGAGTGCATCCCGTGTGAAGCGGGAATAAGAGAGGTGAACTGTGAAGGAAAACGAGGGATATTACAGCGGCTTTGGCTGTAAGGTGGTGTATCTTCATTTTTGCTGGATAATAGAAAGGAAGGACTGGCTGTTCGAGGTGGACGTAGCCCAAACTGGGTGAACCACGTATATCTGTGTCTCTCTTGTTTTGTGCATTTTCTGTGTTTATATTTCTGCAATATTTTATGTGTTCCACTGCTCCGTAATATATAATTTTCTAACAGAAACATGGAACTATGGATTGATGTTGCATTTCCTAAATTTGTAGTTCTCGAATAGATCTTTCTAACAACATATTTTGCATGTTAAACAAAGATTGTATGCCAAAGTTACGACTCCGGGAATTGATGTACCAATTTACCCAAATAGGGCCCATAGTTTGGCATTTCATCTTCTAGGGTTAGGTTTTTGGATGCTTAGGGTTTTCCATTGTTTCTCAACACTAAATAGGCCTTTGAGCCTCATTGTAACATAGTTTAGAGGCATGTAGCCACCACATCTCTTCTCAGAAATAAGCGACCATCGCCCTAGCTGGTTTATTTCTATTTTTGTTTGTAAACATATTTCAATATTTGACATTAATGAAATGAAGTATTATTTCCGTTGCATCTTTGTGTTTTTGTTTAAATCTAGATCATTCCATAATGCCCAGAATCCTACTCACTTAGAACCTTAGAAAACAATGTAAATTAACTACAAAGAAGGATAAATAAACTTTACATCTCTTTTTTTTAAATCCCAATCACTAGTTGTTATAATGAATCCATGTGAATAATTCCATTCAGCAAGGATCGCTGGAATTTTTAATTATTGCTTTTGTGCCATACTTGTAAAAGGTTCCAATTTCATATAATTTTGCAGCATTAATCCCTGCTATTACGATCACATGTGAGTATTGTTTCTGTGCAGTATCTGGGAAAGGTTCCAATCTCATATATATTTTTGTAGCATTAATTTTTGCTATCATGATGACGTGCCTGTATTGGTTTCATCATAGTGTGGTATCGCAGTTGGCTCGGCAGAAAGACTTCAATTTACGGAACTCCTTAGCGTACAATTATGATATCTTAGTCTTAAGTTTCATGGATGGGATAAGTTGACTCATTGGATTTCCTCCATCAATAAGTGTCCTACCTCAATCCTTGATCCATACCAAAAGTTTGGTGACACTCAGGAGACAGGTATATGAATACACTTACAAGATAGGTAGATGAACACAGCAGATGCTTCAGACTATTGAGGATCAAAATGCTCGTATGGAAATTCCAAGTCATTCAGGGTCTTTCGAGCAATGATATCATACATAACCCTACACATATACAACAATGCACATGCTTTGGAAAACAAGGTTTCCAAGGAGGCAAAGACTCAAACGCGTGAGGTTGGCATATATGGAATAAAATTATGGAAATCCCATGTGATGAGAGTGTCCACAGAACGCATGCCACTATCATTACACCTAAAGTTCCAGCGAATCCTTGATAATTACATTTTTCGTGAGACAAGTATCAATGCAAATTTTAATTTTGATTCTTTGTCCCAACAATTGCTTCGCTTGCCAAAGTATCCTAGTTGTGACCTACTCATCTGCTTGGCCTAGTGTTTCCTTCAATCATCCACAATGACAGGTTCCAAGCCATAATAAAAGGAACAAAATGCACTGCCATAAAGAACATTTAATACATTAAAGGTCTTTGGGAGGGGAGCTATTTCCAAAACATGTAGCAAGGCACTGAAGCAGAGGCCCATAGTCCCATATGCGCAAAAATTTTGCACATAGTTCCCAGGTGCCAATAACACACACAAAAGGAAGTGATGAGGTCATAGCGCAAGAAGGTAAGTGATCGTTGACGCTATCTGTACCCACTAGGAGTTGGCTTTGAATGCGCTACATTTAGATAGTTTAAAGGATCACATTTCAAAGGGAAAGGTTTAAAGTTGTTGAGCCAATGGGTTTTGTGACACTGGTTTATTTCAAGAGACATGCAACAATGGACTTCACCATCATCAAGCTAGCCATGCCCATGAATTGGAAATAGGCATATGAGTCATGAGGTCGCATCTCGGAGATGCAATGAACGATTAGAAAAACATCATGACATGGGATGCGACCTACATAGTCGTGATTACTAAAATTTGTGGAACACTAAATTGGCTGATCTTATCCTCAAGGCTAGTGTCTAATCTCGTCTTTCTAAATATGCAAAGTGTTCTGCAATCAACGAAGTCATTCCAACAAATATGATGCAGCTTTCAAATGTACCTACCATCAAGTTGTAGTTCCTTCTCAGGTTGCATAATCGCAGTTTAGAATCCAGCTCAGGAATCTGACCCACAGAGTGTTGCAATGATGCGACCTTCACCAAATTCACTTCATTTCTTTGTCATCCCTCTCCAGGTTGTAGAGTCATGTCATAGAGCCTCGACAAATGACTGAGATATGCGACCTATAGGATGTTTGCGATTATGCGACCTGCTTGCTAGTCACATCCTCTGATGCCAGTTCCTTGACCAAGATATGAAACCTACAGGATGACTGAGAGTATGCGACCTTCCTGCCAGTTGCATCCTTTTTCTATTGGTCCCTAGCTCACATACCTACCTTGCAACTTTAAAGGATGAGAATTTGTTTTAGTTAGCATCAAGATTAATATGGAGTTCCCATTGGGATTGTGCAAAATCGCTGAGGTTTGACTGAAATAATATGTGCCATCACATTGGAATGAATATTGCCAAGGTGCATATCTCCAACAGTTCCTTAGTAGAGGAGAGAATTATAAGCGACTCTTTGCTACAATCATGAGAATATCCTCACTTAAAGATTTGCTTAACAGATGGCATGACAGGGGTTTTTGTTCCACAACATTATTTACCAAACGAGTGGCCTAAAGTGATGCCATGCTCTTAAAGTTAATAATTGACCCAATCATTCCTTAGTAGGTCCATGAAGAAAACATTGACCGAGGAGGTGCGAGGAGACCCTATAAAAAATACCCCCCCCCCCCAAGGCCACATGAATTAATAATTGAGCTTAGGATGAAACATGAAGAATCTTTAGAGGATTTTTCTTTCAGATATCTGCATCTTTGCTTTGAATTTCCTGAAAGTGATGTCGATTGGATGTATTTTAATATAAATTTTCAATGATTGGTTCTTGTTTCTTTACAACACTTTCAATTAGAAACAAGTCCTGTTTCGCATGAGTGTCATCATAATTTGCAGATTACAAAGTGTCTTGATTCTACCCATAATTTTGTTTTGCTTACCTCTCTGAATCTGGAACAACCTCAACCCCCCAAGGAAGATATTATTGTTTGTGGGATTTCTCATCCTCCTCTTGATGTATTACATAGGAGTTGGCTCCTTCTTCTATTCAAACTCAAGATCACCTATCAATCTTCTTAACCAAACTGCTTGGCATAATGCTCATATTGTTGTACTCTACTTGTGTTGATGAAATGGAGACAATAGATTGCTTCTTGGATGCCCATCAAATCAGTCATATACCTAGGTGAAATTCATATCTCGAGGTACTCTTTTTGTCATCAATAACTTCTACAAATTCACTATTTGTGTAACCAAGAAGATGGTTGTCTTTGGAATTAGTGTACAAAATTCCATATTGTATTATTCCTACAATTTTACCTTAAAATTACTTTTCCTGCATTCCAATGGGTTTCTCTTGGTGACTCCATAAACTAGATATAAGGTTGAATGAATACATCATGTCAAACCTTGTTGTTGTGAGATACATTAGGATCTAGTTGCTTGTACAAAGTGGAATTTACTTCTCGACTATTGTCGTCTTTGCTTAGCTTAGTTCGTGGAACAATTGGTATGTTTGTTGGCTTGTATTCACTCATTTTAAACATTGTCAACATGTTTCTTGCATACTTTCTTTGACAAATGAAAATTCCATTTTCAGTCTGTTCAACTTCTATTCTAAGAAAATATTTCATGTGACCAAGATTGGGCATCTCAAA
>APFE030894754.1:0-13611 GCA_000404065.3 Pinus taeda
GGTAGACCCTAGCAAAATTAAAGCCATTAAGGAATGGAAAATCCCCACATCCATAAAGCATTTGCGAGGATTTCTCGGCTTGACAGGGTATTATCTAAAGTTTGTTAAGAATTATGGGAGAATAGCAACACCTCTAACAACATTATTGAAGAAAGATGCATTTTCATGGACTCGAGAAGCAACAAAGGCCTTCGAACATCTTAAAGAGGCAATGTGCCAAGCACCTGTCTTAGCTACACTAGACTTCACAAAAACCTTTATTGTGGAATGTGATGCTTCAGGAAATGGAATTAGTGATGTTTTAATGCACGATGAAAGACCCATTGCTTTTGAAAGTCGTACAATCAAGGGAAAGTTTTTACACAAAGTTATTTATGAGAAGGAAATGTTGGCAATACTCCATGCACTTAAGAAATGGCAACCCTACCTAATGGGAAGACACTTCAAGGTAAAAAAAGAACATGATAGCCTTAAATACTTTTTAGAAAAAAGGTTATCCTCTGAAGAGCAACAAAAGTGGGTCACAAAGATGTTGAGTTATGACTTTGAAATAATCTACAAAAAAGGGAAGCAAAATGTGGTGGCAGATGCACTCTCAAGAAAGGATGAGGATGTGGAAGCATTGTTGTGTGCCATTTCTATTATCCAACGAGATTGGATAAATGAAGCAAGGGAGAAATGGAAGAATGACGAAGAAGTGTGGGCACTTATTAGAAAGTTACAACAAGATTCTAGTACATCGGATACATTTAGTTGGAAAAATGATTCGCTATGGTACAAAGATCGCTTATACCTCTGTAAGAATTCCCAGCTAAAACAAAAGATTCTTATGGAATCGCACACTTCTCCCTTAGGAGGGCACTGAGGATTTTTAAAAACTTACACAGGGTTAAGAAGGAATTTTTTTGGGAGGGCCTTAAATGAGATAGTCAAAAGTTTGTGGCGGAATGTTTGGTTTGCCAGCAAAATAAAGTTGAAACAATTAAGACATCGGGTCTATTACAACCTTTATCCATTCCAAGCCAACATTGGGAGGAGGTTTCAATGGATTTTATCACAGGTTTACCCAAGTCTGAGGGAAAGAGTGTCATCATGGTGGTAGTTGACAGACTTACCAAGTATGCACACTTTTGTGCATTATCACATCCATTTAAAGCCAGTACAATTTCTAGTGCATTTATGGAAACAATTCAAAAGCTACATGGAAACCCAAAGATTATTGTAAGTGACAGAGATCCCATTTTCACTCTAAATTTTTGGACAGACTTATTTTCTTGTCTTGGTACTCAGTTAGCTCATAACTCATCTTATCATCCTCAATGTGTTGGGAAAACTGAGATAGTAAACAAATGTTTGGATGGATATCTTCGTTGCTTTGTATCTGATAAACAGACATAATGGGTCAAATGGTTGCCTCTAGCTAAATGGTGGTATAATACTTCCTTCCATACAACAACAAAAATGACCCCATTTATGGCACTTTATGGGTATCAGCCACCATCCATCACATCATATTTAAAAGAAAATTCTAAGGTTCAAGTAGTGGAACATCACATCGAACATCAGCAACAAGTCCTCCAACTCTTAAAGGATAACCTCGTGTTGGCACAGAATAGAATGAAACAATAGGCAGATCAACATCGCAGTGAAAGAAGTTTTGATGTATGTGATTGGGTATTCTTAAGGCTATAACCATATAAGAAAATGTCCCTCAAGCAAGCTAAGAAGGATAATAAATTATCACCAAAGTATTATGGTCCATACAAGGTGTTGCAAAAGATTGGTACTATGGCATACAAATTAGAACTTCCTGCAGCTTCTCGATTCCACCTAGTTTTCCATGTTTCATGTTTAAAGAAGGTTATAGGCGACAAGCTACCAGTTCAAACAATATTGCCAGAATTTGACAAGGAAGGAAAAATTATATTGGAACCAGAAGCAGTCACAAAAACAAGAACTCGACAGCTACGAAATCAATCAATTTCAGAGTATCTTATCAAGTGGAATAACTTATCTGCTGAAGATTCCACATGGGAGGATGAGAATTTTATACAAAAGCATCCAGAACTACTCAAGCGTTGAGGACAACACTTTTTTGAAGGAGAGGGGCATGCTGGGTTCCCATAATACTAGTGATTACCCCATTACTATTGTATTTGTACCCCTTATTAATATTGTTGTGCCCCTATTGTGCCCATCTTGTTACTATTGTGCCCCATAGAAGCCCACTATTGTTATTATTGTGCCCTTACATTATTATTGTTATGTAGGCTGTGATTATGTTATGACCCCTTAGACTCCTATATATAGAAAGGAGGTATTTTCATTTGTATCATCGAAGAATTGTTCATTTATGTAATGTAAAGTAGGTTTCCCCCTCGAAGAAGCTAAATTCTAAGGCGTCGATCTATCTTTTCTTGAGCTTCTTTCATAACATAGAGTCAGTCTTGGAAACAATATAGTCTTCGAAACAATATTGTGTTAGTGTAATTTGGGAACCATGGTCAAGTATGTAGTTTCTCATTGAGGATATAGTAATGGGTTGTATTTATTGGATATATCTATGTTGGTGTGGATGATTTATGATGGGGTTTCTCTCATTTTTTAATGGTGTCTTAAGATGGGGAGAGAGCCTCTTAGTTTAATGCATATAACTCTATGTATTCTTGCTTATTTTTCTAATATATATATGAACTATTGTTGGAAGAATTGTTGTAATCTTTTGTACTTATAAACAATAGTTGGAAAAACCTTTTGTACCTTTTCTTTTATTGCTTAGTTTTTTGAGTGTATGGATGAATCTCATAACTAGGTGGATGTTATATATATTAAGCTAGAGTTTTACATATTTTTAGTTGCCGAGTTATATTTTTATTGAGGGTTTATATTTTACTCGTTTGAACTTAATCCTCATCTTGATGATATGTTTCGATGTAATTGTATATAGTGAAGATTTGGTGTTGTATGGTCCTCTAGTATTATGGTTTTTAAACCTCAAAAAGTGACCACAAGTGTTGCACCCATGATTATAGTTTGAAGTGTGAGCTATGTGCCTGAGAGTTGTGTAACACTTGAACACTTGTCATTATTTTTAAGGTTAATTGGGTTATGTTACACGGCACATTGTCATGGTGGGGTTTCACATTAGATAGATGGACTAAAATATCATGCACTATGCAGAGGGTGCATTAAATTAACAAAAGATAGGATACTATGCATGATATGAGATTTATATATAAAGATAAAAATAGTATAACATATATAGAAAATAAATAAATATCTTAATCTCAAATTTATATAGAATTTTACAATGTTAAAAAAAATATGAGCACTCAAAAATTAAAAAGCCAAAACTAAGGAAAATAATTAAAAATATGATAAAAATAAAAATAATACATGTGAAGAAAATAAATAAATATTTCAATGTTATACTTTGAGGAATTTTACAATGTTATGATGGTTCCATGGAAATAAAAATGTTAGTAGCAAGACAAAAAAAATAAAAAACAAAAACTAAAAATGACCATGATATGAGATTTATATATAAAGATAAAATTAGTATACCATGTCCAGAAAATAAATAGATATTTCAATCTCAAATTTATATAGAATTTTACAATTTTAAAAGAAATATGAGCAGGAAGACAACCAGAAATTAAAAAGTCAAAACTAAAGAAAATAGTTAAAAATATAGTAAATATAAAAATAATACATGTGAAGAAAATAAATAAATATTTAAATGTTATACTTTGAAGAATTTTGAAAATGTTATGATGGTTCCATGGAAATAAAAATATTGGTAGCAAGACTAAGAAGAAATAAAAAAGGAAAACTAAAAACGACCATAAAAAATCAATATTAACTTTAAATTAATAAAAGATTCTATACTATGCATGATATGAGATTTATATATAAAGATAAAATTTATATAACATGGGCAGAAAATAGATAAATATCTCAATCATTTATATAGAGCTTTACAATGTTAAAAGAAATATGAGTAGGAAGACAACCAGAAATTAAAAAGCCAAAACTAAAGAAAATAGTTAAAAATATGGTAAAAATAAAAATAATACATGTCAAGAAAATAAATAAATATTTCAATGTTATACTTTGAGGAATTTTACCATATTATGATAGTTGCATGAAAATAAAAATATTGGTAGCAAGATAAGAAATAGAAAACCAAAACTAAAAATGACCATAAAGATATCATTATTCATTTTAAATTAATAAAAGATTCTATACTATGGATGATATGACATTTATATATAAAGATAAAACTAGTATAACATGTGTAGAAAATAAATAAATATCTCAATCTCAAATTTATATAGAATTTTACAATGTTAAAAGAAATATGAACAGGAAGACAGCCAGAAATTAAAAAGCCAAAACTAGAAAAGATAGGTAAAAATATGGTAAAAGAAAAATAATACATGTGAAGAAAATAAATAAATATTTCAATATTATACTTTGACTAAATTTACAAAGTTATAATAGTTACCCTAAAATTGAAATTGAAATAGAAATATGGGTAACAAAACAAAGAGAAATAAAAACCAAAACTAAAAATGACTATATTCAAAGTTGAGCTATATTCAACCCCTCATTGCCAGATTTGAATCCTAAATTATGTAAACCTCACTCAAATCAACTTATCTGCGCTTTAAAATTCATTGATACTTTGGTTTCATATGCTGAGGACGACAATTCTGAGATAAATCAATCTTGTATTGAAAATTCACAATAACACACGCAAGGAAGCCAGCAATATGGTACAGAGATGAGAGATTCCTTCCGGTTTTATTCAATGAGGAACTAATAGTTGTATGCGGAATAGAGAATGGTACAGTTGACACCGTATCCATTTGAAGTATCAACGTATCCAACGGAAGCAGCAACGGCATTGTTGCAAAGTTGCCAGACATGATCACCTAGGAAGATAAGGCAGGTGTTGCACTCAAGGGGAGAGAGTAGCAGATAACAGGCTGCTTGCCCGGAGGCACCTGTGGCTGTGATTGCGTCAGACACAGTCATGGCTACGCTCAAATGAAATAATATCACCTGTAACAATAATATTGATCCCAATCCCTTAACAATAATACTAATCACAGTGATAATCAGATAAAATCAAATGATATTAATCGTAATCCCTTCAAATGCCGAAAAATAATCTGATAAAATTAAATATGTGTTAAAATACACTTTATGAGCTGAGGGCGCCCCCGTTTTATATAGCCCTGGCGACACAACCATGCGCTTTAGTGCATTCTACCTTTCAATCTCATTTTAATCTAATTTTAATCTAATTTTTACCCAACTGCACCAAATTTTAATATTATGAAGCAGATGTATTCCATGTTGTATGGAAATAATTTGATACTATTGGTAATCAATTATATTAGATTTTACCATTCCAAAATTTGCTAAATGCAACATTATCTTGGATTTTCTGAATATTTTAAAATTTAATTTAAAAAATAAAATAAATTATAAAAATATATTACATTTATGTAATTAGACAAGAATTTAACATTATAAAATAAATGTAGTTAGTTTTTTTTAATATTATTTTTATTTAATTGGATTAAATTTTAATATGATATTGACATATTTCATTATCACTCACAGAAACAAACAAACAAAAGAGTCATTTTGGATTTATTCCTTCACAAACACATGAAGCATGACATTCCCAAAGCCAGAGATTATTGTGGGTATATTTCCGGAATAATTGGTTCAAATTCATGAGAAATTTCTCACTTCATACCCAAGTGAAAATGACTATTTCAAAATATTAAAAAAAATATTTGTTTTTCATACAAAACAATTTTATAAGTAAAAAAATTATGCATTTCTCACACATGTTAGGAGTGATTCATATTTCAATTCGTTATCTAGTCATTGAACTAATTTATTTAGTGATTTATTGTTTTTATTTAATTGGACTGAATTTTAATATGATATTGATATATTGATATATTTCATCATCAGTATTGTTTTCCATAAAAAACAATTTTATAACTCAAGAACTTATGCATTTCTCACACATGTTAGGAGTGATTGATATTTTAATTCATTATTTAGTGATTTAATTCATTTATTTGGTGATTTATGTTTTTATTTAATTGGACTGAGTTTTAATATGATATTGATATACTTCATCATGAGTATTGTTTTCCTGATAAAAAAAAAATTATAACTCAAACAATTATGCATTTCTCACCCATGTTAGGAGTGATTCATATTTTAACTCATTATTTAGTTATTTATTTCATTTATTTAGTGATTTATTATTTTTATTTAATTGGACTGAATTTCAATATGATATTGATATATTTCATTATCTATCACATAAACAAACAAACAAAGGATTCATTTTGGATTTATTCCTTCACATACATGAAGAATGAAATTTCCAAAACCAAATATTATATTGCGGTCATATTTTGGGAATGATTGGTTCCAATTCATGAGAAATTTCCCACTTCATACACACTTGGAAATGACTATTTCAAAATATTTTAAAAAATATTTGTTTCTCATACAAAACAATTTTATAACTCAAAAAATACATGTGGAAATGACTATTTCAAAATATTTTTAACAATATTTGTTTTTCATACAAAACAATTTTATAACTCAAAAAATTATGCATTTTTCTCACATATTGGGAGTGATTCATATTTTAATTCTTTATAATTCATTTATTTAGTGATTTGTTATTTTTATTTAATTGACTGAATTTTAATATGATATTGATATATTTCATTATCATTATTGTTTTTCATACAAAACAATTTTATAACTCAAAAAATTATGCATTTCTAATACATGTTAGAAGTGATTCATCTTTTAATTCATTATGTAGTGATTTAATTCATTTGTTTAGTGATTTATTATTTTTAATTAATTGGACTGAATTTTAATATCATATTGATATATTACATTATCATTCATAGAAAACTAACAAACAAAAGCTTCATTTTGGATTTATTCCTTCACACATGAACCATGAAATTCTCAAGATTATTGTGGTCATATTTTGAAAATGAGTAGTTCAAATTCATGAGAAATCTCCCACTTCATACCCAAGTTGAAATGACTATTTTAAAATATTTTAAAAAATATTTGTTTTTCATACAAAGCAATTTTATAACTCAAAAAATTATGCATTTCTCACACATCTTAGGAGTGATTCATTATTTAGTGATTTATTATTTTTATTTAGTTGGACTGAATTTTAATATGATATTGATATATTTCATTATCAGTATTGTTTCTCATACAAAACAATTTTATAACTCAAAAAATTATGCATTTCTCAGGTGATGTTAGGAGTGGTTCATATTTTAATTCATTAAATATGATTTAATTCATTTATCTAGTGATTTATTATTTTTATATAATTGGACTCAATTTAATATGATATTGATATATTTCATTATCAATCATAGAAACAAGTAAACAAAGGATTCATTTTGGATTTATTCCTTCACACTCATGAAGCATGACATTCCTAAAAAAATTGTGGTCATATTTTGGGAATGATAGGTTCAAATTCATGAGAAATTTCCCACTTCATAGACAAGTGGAAATGACTATTTCAAAATATTTTAAAAAATATTTGTTTTTCATACAAAACAATTTTATCACTCAAAAAATTATGCATTTCTCACAAATGTTAGGAGTGATTCATATTTTAACTCATTATTTAGTGATTTAATTCATTTATTTAGTGATTTATTGTTTTTATTTAATTGGACTGAATTTCAATATGATATTGATATATTTCATTATGAGTATATTTTTCATACAAAACAATCTTATAACTCAAAAAAAACCTCTTTCTCACACATGTTAGGAGTGATTCATATTTTAATTCATTATGTAGTGATTTAATTCATTTGTTTAGTGATTTATTATTTTCAATTAATTGGACTGAATTTTAATATGATATTGAATATTTAATGTGGTGTTTGTTATCGTGAGTATCAATAGTCTCTTTGACAATGTAGTTAAAATTTAATATATAGTTTCTCTCTAGACTAATTTTGATCACTTTCATTTTTTTAACAACTATGGTTCATATCATATTACTATTATGTTAAATTTTTTACTTAGATACTCACATAGGTATGCCTATACCAATTCATTGCTTTGTAGTATCAAATGATTTCTTTAATATTATGTATATTCACTTAACTATACTATAGATGGGGGTAGATGTACATATTTATTATAATTATATCCATGTGATCTAATCTTGTCCAATTTTCCTTGGAATTATATGATTGTTAGTATTATAGAGTTACTATAAGGCTTTTCCTTCTTTTTTTTCAAATCAAATGTTAGTAATTTTGAACCCAACTTTGGGGTCACCGGAGAAAAATACTCACGAGTGGAGTGCCCTATAGCTCACCTAAAGTAGTGTATCACAACATTGATGAAGGAAGGAGCACCTCAGCAATAGTTGGTACACCACATTTTCCATACATTGGATTTCATTCGAGAAAATTGGTATATCGAGTTAGAAATGCTTATAGGAACCTAGGATAGGGATGAGCTCGCAAAAAACCAAGGATGGACCATTGTGTGATGCATCTCAGCATTCTCAACAAATGCATGAATTTTTGGAATATTACAACATATTAGAAAATGGAGGAGATGACGAGGATGATCCTTGGAATATCTAAATTCCATAAGTTGAAGGAAAGTGTGGATGGCCCTCCGTTGTTGTTTAAGGAATATGCACAACCGATCAAACCAAAGAAGGTTAATCTTGGAATCAAGGAAGATAACAAGTTCATGGCCATTGGAATTTACCAAGACAATGGTATCATTTGA
Organism: Pinus taeda; assembly: GCA_000404065.3. NCBI lineage: Eukaryota > Viridiplantae > Streptophyta > Pinopsida > Pinales > Pinaceae > Pinus > Pinus taeda. The sequence continues at coordinate 8,851 of APFE030894754.1, forward strand.
AGGCTCATGAGTTCATCATACCGATAATTAACTATTAACAATGGCACTAATGTCATAGGTATTGATGAGGCCAAGATCGAAGATGTGGAGATTGTAATTGTACGAGTTAATAACGCAACAACTTGACTAATTGATGGCTATCACACTTTATAGGAGATGTGTAAAAGTTGAGATGACCTAGCAAGTGAAGAAGGGATGAATTCTCCCTTATGTACATATGTGAATTTTTTAAGTAGGTAGGATTAAGGGTTAAAGAGAGTGGGACTTAACTAGAAGTTACATAAGTATAGTTAAAAATAAGTAGCATGTTGTGTTGGGGCGATTTTGAACAGGGTACCTAAGTCATTATAAATTATGGATCTGCACGATAAACATTGGTGAAAATGTAACTTAGCATGAGAAGGCTCAAATATGTTGATGATGTTCAAGATAGCGTGAGGAAGAGTACATTAAAATGATTTATCCCTTCGAGGCAATCTTGAGGGAGAGAGAAAAAGGTGGCTAAATTGATTATTGAATCCCATTCTCACGCAAGAGGAGGCTTGCAAGCTATTGATCGACTCACAGATTATCAAGACATAATGGATATGAGGACTAGCATTTAGGTGAGGGAAGAGCTAAATCGACTAAGGCTCACTAGGGTGAGTTAGTGGCTCATGTAAACCATCATATCTTACAAGGTTGAAAAATGATTATGTATGTGATTGATGTTAATTGAGGATATTCAAATCTCAACTCCATCATAAATAGGAGAAGATACCATCAAACATAATGGATAAAGAAAAAGGAAAATTTGATGTAAATTATCACCTAGGGACCAAAGGAGACAAAGTGAAGTATTCAATGATGAATTTTGGACAAAAAAGGGATGGTGTGGTTGAGAATCCTTGGATACTAGAGAGAGGAATCACATAGGGATGATGCACGCACGATAGCGTAGATAAAGGAATGGAAATGGAGACCGCCTTGAATATAAATGTTGACAAGATGATGTGGCTATGGAAGAAGAGGTCCCAACAAGGAGACTTAGGTAATATAACTAGGAATAGGAGGTGTAGGTCCTAGGGGGTAGGAAAAATTCACTGAGAGGTTCAAATAAGGGAGGATTCCCTCCACTCCAATAATGGTTTATGCATGAGAAGGCAAATGTACTAGAGAGTTTAGTTGGATGACATATGACAAGAGGACTTGTAGCCTCTTAGAATAGGGTGGTGTTAATATCGTCCACATTAGAAGGACTATAGTGAAACTATGGCATTTTATCATGATGCATGATAGGGAAAAATGAAGAAACATGAGACAATGCCTACATTTTAGTGCAAGGGAAAGGCATGCATCATGAAGAGAATAAATAACTTTAGGCCTTGTTCCATTGCGTCAAGGGAATGGTTGGGTACAACTGTAAGAAGGATATAAATGCTAGGGATAAGCATAGAATTCAGCCCTAGAGCAAGAGTGGTGGCTAGGTCTCTTTGTCTGAGATCAACAGTGCAAGGGAGGGGGCATGGTTGACCCCTATTTGGGTCTTCTAAGAGCTCTAAGGTTTCGAGGCTTTATGTATTTTCTTACAATAGTAGTAGGGAAGGAAAGGAGACAACCTCACTGATATTGGAAGTCTAGGATCCACGGGGATAGAAAAAGGATTGAGTGGCTCAAGGACCATACCTTTTTTTGTGTTAGGGTTGTGTTGGCGTCCAAAAAAATTGAAATATTTTTAACATAGTAATATAGGGTATTAGGAAAAAGAAGTGTGGAAAGGATAAGGTAGGGCATATCAGAGGTTTGGTGCAAGAAGCAGGAGTGTAGCAGAGGGATGACATTGGTGCAAGAAGCAGGAGTGTAGTAGAGGGATGACATAGGAAGAAGGAGTGCAACATAGACTTGATGAATGAAGCAGGATCATAGCTTAGGGATGGTGTAATTGTTGGGATGTGATGAAGGAAGATGCAACATTGTACGAGGATAGAGACCAGTGGAATGAGAAGGTGTGAATAAAGGATCTTGACCATTAGGATTTTACATGAGGAGCCAACTAAGGAGGTCATTGCTAACTAAAAATTTAGAGATATTTTTTGACAGAATAAGTAGAGTGGATTTGAAAGAGGGAGACGTTATTTTTCGTAGCTACAACACACATAGGACAAATCGACAGGATCAAAGGGAAATATCTCAATAAACTATGGGACAACTCGGTAGAATCGGTGGGAAGGAGGTAGGATACAAGAGAGCTCTTGGTCATTATAAAATAGTGAAACGAAAGTCGAGGTAGGATTAGTTATTGGTCATTAGATGATGGTGAACTATTGAAAGTGTTATGGAAGATTAGTTAGAGTGTTGGGTCCCCATAATACTAGTGATTACCCCATTACTATTGCAGTTGTACCCCTTATTAATATTGTTGTGCCCCTATTGTGCCCTTACATTATTATTGTTATGTAGCCTCTAATTATGTTATGACCCTTTAGACTCCTATATATAGAAAGGAGGTATTTTCATTTGTATAATCGAAGAATTGTTCATTTGTGTAATGTAAAGGAGGTTTCCCCCTCGAATATGTTGAATCCTAAGTCGTTGATCTATCTTTTCTATCTTTTCTTGAGCTGGTTTCATAACATTTGGTATTAGAGCTTTGGATTCTAGGGTTTTGCTACTCCAAAGAGGTCATCGTGGCATTTTTGCTGTTTTTTTCAGTGACATTTCAGAAGTTGAAAAAAACCCATTTGAGAAGACATCACACTAAATCTCGAGTCCAAATTTCAGAGCATTTTGCACTATAATTGCGGAGATATGGTCTGAGGAAGTTGGTATTTTTGCAGACTCCTGAATTACATTCCAAACAGGTGACCTCGGGAAAATCGTCATAACTTTTTCTCTGGGCATTGGATTGAAATTTCATAAAAAGGTGTAGAAAGAGGACAGATTGTAGTTTCTTCTATATATTTTTTAGAGCCAGAGGTCGAAACAGTGACTTGTGGAATGTCGTACAAGTTCGCTCTACTGAATTAGTCTATAATCAGGTCACTGTGGGAGATTTGGCATAACTCTTGATTGGAGAATCCAATTGGGGTTAGACTGCTCGCATTGGAAAGAGGACATAGAGGACTATCGTAGGTCAGAATTTCAGAATCGGATGATCCAAAATTACAGAGATACATCAGAGGCAATATCGAGCTCCTACAAAGTGAAAAAAGGTGTGTATATTTTTTAAATGTTCGCTTAAGCTTGGTTTGAAAAATTATTTTGAAGGAATTCAAAGGGCATATTGAAGCATTATTATCAGTAATTGATGCCTTAAAGAAAGAAAATGAAACACCCAGTAGGCGACCTGAAAGCTCTAGCATGATTCATGAAGAAGAGGAAGACATGGAACATGATATATCAAAATTACGAGACCAAGTGCAACAAGTGTCACTTGCAGAAAAAGGAACAGAATCTAAGATGGATTGTTTAAAGAAAGGTGTAGAAGCTAAGATGAATGATGTGTAAGCTAAGATGAATGACGTGGAAGCTAAGATGGATGATTTGAAGATAGATTTGAAGACGAACATGGAAGAATTAAAGATAAATATGAATAAGTTGCTACAAGAAAGGATCACTAAGGGTGAAAGGGTATTAAAGGAAACTCATGATGAGAACAAAATAAATGCTAATCATGATTCCATAGACTCTAATGTTGGATCAAAGACCCACCATAGTCCAAAAATTGATATCAGAAAGTTTGATGGCAAGGATCCTGCAACATCGATATTACAAATGGAGCAATTTTTTGATCTCAATAATGTGCAAAACACACAAAAGGTATGTATGGCAACTTTATATTTGGAACCAAATCAGTTTGTATGGTATCAATGGCTTGCTCTCGTAAACAATTTATCACTTGGGCAATTTTTACGGAGGAATTGATAGCACATTATGAGGAACAAAGCCTAGATGAAGATAAAATGAATCCAACCATATCTTGTAATGCATTGGCGGGAATTACCACTCCTCAAACCATCAAGATAGAAGGAAAAATCAAGAAGAAAAAGATAATAGTGTTGATTGATTCAGGAAGTACTCACAATTTTATTCATTGTAAGGTAGAAAAAGAATTGAATTGCTTCTTATATCCAGCACCAGAGTGTCAAGTGATGGTTGAAAATGGAGGAACAATAAATTACTCTGGAGAGTGCCATAATATCAAGCTATCCATGGGAGAATATGTATTGACTAGCCAAATGCTCTCCATTCCAGTGGGAGGTGATGATGTTGTATTAGGAGTCCAATGGCTACAATCCTTGGTTACAATAGCTTTTAATTTTCAGGAACTTTTCATGAAATTTTCTATGGAAGGAAATGAGGTTGTATTAAGAGGTATTGTAGGGAAACCGGGAAAGATAATCAGCTCTAATGGTATGACAAAGCTTCTAAAAAATGAACAAAAAGGTGTAATTGCACAATTATTTTCGTTAGATGTTTCCACATTGGAATCATCTATTTCTCCAGATCTCCAAATAGTCTTGGACAATCATTCCAAGGTATTTGAGACTCTCAAAGGTCTCCCACCTATTCGTGATCATGATCATGCTATTCATCTGATTCCAGGAAGTGTTCTCCAAACATCAGGCGGTACAGATATCCCTATGCCCAAAAGAGTGAAATTGAACGTATGGTTGTAGAAATGCTAGAGGCTGGTATAATTCAACCGAGTCAAATTTCTTTTCTCTACTCTAGTAGTATTGGTGCAAGAAGGATGGATCATGGTGCATGTGTCTGGATTAT
>APFE030894759.1:0-49004 GCA_000404065.3 Pinus taeda
CCTTCCCAACCTTGCCATTACGTTGGAGGGCAAGACGGTACATGTCGAAGTAGAGATCGTTGATGTTAATCTCAACTACAATCTTCTACTCGGACAAAGCTGGACCCATGCCATGCATGCTATAGCCTCCTCCGTCTTCTGTGTGATTCGTTTTCCCCATCAAGGGAAGATATTCATAGTCAACCAACTGTCCTTCTTTTCCTCTTCCTTGGATGGAAATGTTCTGTATGTCAAGCACACCGGTGCTCCTTATGTGAGTGGGGGTGCAGGACTTTTCAAATATCCTGCCTTGATGGGCATATTTCCGCTCCCACCTCTTCATGTTGTCTTTGTCAACATGATTTCGGTAAAGTTTTATCCTTGGGTCATTACTTCGTTGGATCTTGTTAATACATGGGGCGAGGTTATGCCATTAAGTCCTGCCGAAACTAATTACATAGAAATTGTTTTGGCTTCACCTTTGGTATCCTCTGATCATCCTATTTCGAGAACATATTTTGATGCATATTCTCATTCCCCGAGGCTTAGTTCTGGCCCAGCGGTCATGTCTATGTGTCTTGAGAAGTTCTCTTCTCCACTGCCTATTGACGTGTCAGTTTCTGCTGACATTGTCAAGATCTTTCAACTGAGGGCACCTTTATATCTTCACGGATTCAAGTTTTTTCTCCCTCCCCGAGTTTTTACCGATTACCCATTATTGCAATGGGGTTGTCATCTGACTCGTAACCCTCCCTCACCTAGGGGGCATGGGGGCAAAACCTTATATGAGTTCTACTCTATTATTTGGTCGAGTCGATGCTTACTCATCTTGTCAATGGTAAAACTCTGGTTTTCATCTGTGTTGATTGATTACCCAAGTCTGAGCATGGACTCTCTCAAAAGGTACTATGCTTAGGTCATCTTGCATGGTTACTTTTGTACAATAGTGTGTTATTCATTTTTGTACAGTATGGTTTGGTGTGTTATTTTGCAAGTAGCTTTCCTGCTTATTATGTTTTTTTTCCTGCTTTGCAGATGTCAGTGTCTCCTCACATCAGTTTCGCTGATGGTGCTTGCCGTAGTACCCAGAATCTATCATCCACGACATGGCCCATTTGTGATCCCCATGGTGAGTTGATTGATCTTCAAGGTATATGTCTAGGTCGAACAACTAATAACATCGCTGAAAATAGCGCGGTTATCAAATTATTGTCAGAAGCCATCGCTTTTAGCATCCGGGAATTGGCTTTCAACCTTGATTCACAGCTTGTTGTTCTTCAACTTAACATGCAATATTTTGTTAGAAACCCTCAAATATTGAGAATGTATCTACGTGTTCGTCTGCTAGAAACAAATTTTGATTACATTACATATCATCATATTCCTAGACACATGAATGCATTAAAAGATGCATTAGCTAATTATGTGCTGGATAGACATTTGCGAAACATGTAAAAACTAAAAAAAAAACATTTGTACCATAGTAAGAAATGAAGTACAACATATATATGTATATGTGTGCCGGTAATGTTTATCATACATCAAAACCTCAAAAAATAATGTGTGTGTTCAAAATACATCGATGGCTCGCAGGTCTTATACATGTGTGGCTCGTAGGCCTAAAAAATGTGGAATGCTATACCTATGAACTAAACAACATGATGCTCATGATAACATGTAACTGCTCGGACTACGCGAGTTAGCAGTCGGTTGATCCGATTTGACATCTCCACCATATGCCTCTAGTACTGGCATGGGAAATAACCCATCCGGGCATACTCTGTTATCCCATGGGTCAAACCCTCGAGATTCCTCTCAATCTCCTCCTTATTGTTGCTTCCTCCTGATAAGGAGCGACATCAAATTGCTGAGCGACACACATAGAGATCGGGGACATCTTGGTAGGGCGTTCTGGTCCAAAATCTGCATTCATAAAATCAAAGTGTGAGGAACACATTTATCTCAAAAAAATAAAAACCATAAAATAAATAAAATAAAAAATTGCTTGTTTTTTTACCTCCAACATCAAAGTACTCCCCCTTTGGAAGCGACATATCCAGATCTTTGTGAAAGTCGGTACTGCTGTAAGGCCAATCCACCACTATGATCAGCTGTCCTTGTAACCACGAGAAAAAGGCGAGCTTATAGGACATCTGTTTGCCCCAGGTAACCCTGGGCATCAACTCACTCCAAAAGACCATCTGTGGGTCTCGTGGCATCGATGAATTCACCTCAGTCAGTATTGTAACAATGGAATCCACTCTAGGAAGAAGGTCACTAGCACAGACCCGAAGCAAAATTGTCTAAGGTTTCACACCTTATCTTTTGATAGTTGGCGCTTCATGTTGATTTTCATAAATTCCACCTAGTTAAATATAGTGGGCGTCGTACAGTCGATAGCATACTGAAACTTCGACTTGTTGGTCTCATGCGGCACTTAGGACCCAAACACTCTGTTGATGGTCAACAATAACGCTCTTGACACAAGATCCCAAACAGTCATAATCTCGATCTTGCCACTTTTGGCTTTGAGAGATTTTGGGCAATGTTTGGCAAGTAGCATGATCACACTTTCCCCAATCAGCCTAAACCCATATAGATTGATTGGATCCCCTCTCTAGGATAGTCCTGTGACGAAATAAATGTCTGAAGTTTCCAACTCCAGCTCTTGGTCACCAATGATGAAAATTTATCGATTCTCATCCCAGAGACTCATTTGGTACCGTAGTAACTCGGGTTGATCCCGTAGACCTGGTGTAAGAAAGAATTTGAGGAGCCCACAGTTCCTTAAAGCTTCCAAGCAATTTGGGTCAGCTATTGCTTGCGTGTCAATATCCTCATTCTTGCGTTCTTTCCAATCCACCATTTTTTCACAATTTTTCCCTGCAGAAACCATATAATCATGTCAATGATCATCTTTGACCAGAAAAATTTGGATTCAAATGGTGAAATTGAGCAAAAAAACATGAAAATTCTCTTCTCATAGTGCTGGCACGACTGTTTTAAAAACAATTGTGCTGACGACGTGGTTGGCAGTCTTAGCAACCCTTGATTGGCATGATTCCATGCCCGGAAATCGCATCAATCGAGGGTGAAAAAGTTTTTCCAAAATCTCCCCACAAAATCCAAAAAATGGATAAAAATAGGTAAAATCAATATGAAAATGGAGTTTAAGGTCTTGGCTCTTACCTGCAACTGACGGCTCGGCGAATGACCTCCCGGATCTACCACAATTTGCTTTCGAAAAATTAGGGCGCAAGTGGGTAGAAAGCTCTTCACACAAAGGTAAAATGGTAAATGGTAAAAAATAATTACTTTTGCTTCATTTGCTTCATTTTTCATAAAATATTAGGGTTTTTTAGCTATTCTGCCTCAAATATAGATAATGCATTTACCTTTTTGTGCAATGATAGGTGATGGATTGTCGAACTGGAGTCGCGTTTGAGCTCTTTTCTGGACTCATAAAACTCAAATTAAAAGATGCCGAGTATTTTTCCCTCTTTGACTCGTAAAAGAGAATAAAATGGGGGGTCTGCTTTCAAGCTCTTTTCCAACTCTTTAAACACGAAAAGATTGTCGATCTCTTGTCATTTTGAACTCATTAAAGGCTGCGAAACATTGTGCACCTAGTATATGTTTACCCCTTTTTCATGCCAGGATGCAGTATTTACGAAAAAGGTACTCCTAGATTGAAATGGTCAAGCAGTTCTCTTAGGTATTGTTTTCTACCTTTTCAGGCTCAAGAGATACAAATGTACGAAAGGGACCATATGGAGTTTTCTTTTTCGTGTCTTTTTCAAACTCTCTAAACATGAAAAAGATACCGAATTACCCCTTTGTCGGACTCGTTAACACATTAAACGACATTGGATTTGTTGTCGTGACGAACGTGAGCTTCTTCTTCCTAGGGCTCATTAAAATTACTAGGTTGGATTCGTCAGAAGGATGAAATTACAATGCAAGCATATGCTATCCCCTTCAAGCTTGCGATAAAAAATAATTGGGGTACCTTCCAGAAATGGTGGGGAAAAATTTGGAAATTCTATCAGTCGTGTCGGCAACTCTCTCTTAAACATGACACTTTCTGCTTTGTGTCGGGTTGGGATATCCTCCTTTTCATTTGACCTTCCTGGGTTGGGCCGCTAATTTTTGCCTTCCCTTTGATCTCTACCACATCATCATGACCACCAATATTATGGATCCAATAACTGCCTAACTCCAGAATCGTGTCGCCGATATGTTCAAGAGTCAGTCCATATGTAGTTACACTTACTCCTGATTCTTTGTATCATCTGAAATCATTCACATCCCTTTATCTCATGTCGATGATGTGGGATACATCATGGCCCTCCTTCAACACAGTTGCTTCCTATCAACTTCAACTCATTATCCAGGAAGCTGACCGAGAGACTCCCTTCCAGTGATTTAAAGCTTGCATGACCTAATGGCAAGTTCTTCACACTTGACGAAAAGCTCACATCATTGGATTTCGATTGGGTGATTTAATGAGTGTTTGAAATTAGTTCCTTTATTCACATTCTGTGAAATATGCTGCCAGTACCTTGAGAGCCATTGTCATTATTGGTGGTTTCTCTTGCGCTTGTTAACTGTTCACATCATTGACCGATAATCAAGCAACTTCCTAACATATTCGACTTCAACACATTTATTCACATGTTTAGGATTTGTACTTTGATCAGGTCGTTTGGAATGTAAGATGCTGGGCAAAGATTACACAAGTCCAGGTTGCGAGGCGATGTGACATGGTCATGTTGACATACATGTCTCTTTCAGATGGATGGATGCGACCATATGGCGCAAGCTTAGAGCTGGCAATACCCAGGAACTTCAACTCTGTGCTTATCCAAAGAATTCATCATTATATACCCAAGTCAAAAACCTCAACAGTTGGCAAAGTCATATAATACCATTTAATTGCACTATCCTTCCAACATAATTCCCATACTACTCACTCTTCACTTCCATTATTTGTTTCAATTTAACAACATGAGTATATAGGGTCCGATAACAGTGTGAGTTCAATATTTGAATAAAAACCAATTTGAATTATAACAAAGTTCCACTTTTGAACCCAATATAAACCTCAGTCATAACTTATTATACCAGCGTTGTTAAAATTCCATTCGGTTTAAACATACCTGTGTTATTGAGCGTTGTCCACCCCCCAGCTCCAACTCTGCTTTTAACAGTGTCATCAAAACTCAATGAAAAGATGCGGCTCTGCTACCATTTCAATCTCACATAAAACCTTTCATCCCAAATTCAAATCTTGAACTCTTCGGACATTCCCATAAACAATCTCAACATATATTTGCTGGATTCAATCAAAGAGTGCGCCTTACTGTTCGCCTTTGACCAGAGTTCAATTACCAATAACACAACATTTTGAATGTAATTTTAACATGGGCCGTAGGCATATATATATATATATATATATATATTGTGCCGGAATGGATAGATATATATCTCCGATCCTCCAACCTTCTGCAACCGAGGCTATACCTATATATAACAGTCATGTCAATAAGTCGGCACATGCATAACAGTTTTATGGAACCTTTTTATAACAATACCTCTTCCTCGGCGATTTAAACATACACCAGTCATATGAGTAACGAATCTTCAAATTAACCCTGCGCAAACATTGTTGTATATATATATATCAATGGTTATACGCATACAATATGTAGACAATACTGATATCCACTTACGCCATCCACTGTAGGTTTTCACACTCCGTTCTAATATCACCGCTGGTTATGCACCGAGAAATACATGTATTGGCTATCTCTGCATATATACCACGCATATATACCTCTGCTGGTATAGTTTCGGTCAACGCATAAATCGCAGTCGCCAAACAAACGGACCCCTTTAATAGAGCGCAGGCCCACACAACATCTTCAGCAATTAATATCGATCTTTTTATGACAATACAACACCTCGGCAATTACCATACAACAGGCATATAAACACCGAAACCCAACTGGCTATTAAATATGCGCAGATAATATATCAGGATTCAACCTACAAGCATTCAACATACAAACGTTCAACCTACAAGCGTTCAACCTGTAATCGGTGTTATTCTATCAGTAACTTCGAAATCGACGAACATATGCACATAATGGACAACTTCCAAGCATAACTGCGACTTCAAGCCAGCATTCCATCAACGACAGGCAAGCTAATTCAATTATCATTACACAGTATCTGCGCATGAGTAAACAAATAAGAACCAATTGCGCCCACGCAATCTTAACATTATATGACATCAATTTCTGCCATCAAGCACAGAACCACCTCAGAATTTTATTAAATCCAACATATTCATATTTACAATAAAACAAACATTCACACAGAGTTTTCTTCATGGCCAGATATTCTAGGTCGATGGCCTTTTTACAATTGCCCAAGGCTCCCAAGCGGAAACCCTCACACTATTCTCCCCTCTCCACTCTCAATCTCACTAATCTATATCAATTGAATTGAACCAATTTTGGTTCATATCCCTTTACTCACTCCACAAAATCCCCAAGTATCTCAACACCCCTATAATCTAGAATTTTATCCCTAAATTATGAAACTAAATCTAACTTAGGCTCATAATTAATTCTTAAATATCCCAAGTCTAACTTCTCTCATGTTTTCCAATTATTTGGAAACATTTCAAATCCTCTCAAAATCTCATAAATATTTACATAAAATTAATAATTTCTCAAAAACATGAGACCCCTTAGTTTTAATAAATACAAGGTATTTTTTCGAGTCTATGCTCCTGCATCAAACTCCCAAGGTAGAAAATGATCATGATCTCCAGATCATGCGTTTTAAATCTTTGTCCGTCTGGATCCCACACTTTATGCTGTCTTGCTCCACTTGTTGCACTTTCACAATCTGTCTCTGTTTTCATTTTGCTGCTGCTTCTGCTGCGTCTCTTTCTTGCTGATGTCTTTCTCTGAGACATTTTCAACATGATTCTTCTGATTAATTCAATTTCCTTGTCCAATAAATCTTCAAGCTGCTGATTTTTTTTCTGCCTGCTGAGCTAAGATGGCTTGCTCAGTTCTTACTCCTATGCTTGTTTCCGTTCTTATCTTCTCATTTCTTACTGCCACCCAATCATCCTTGCCCTCTTGTCTTCTACAACGGAAAACTTCTTCTTTCATTTGACTGCTCAGCTGAGTCAAATGTTCCTCAGCACCTGCAATAATACCTGCATTCACAAAACACTTGTTAAAACAAAAATCACAAGACATCAGTGCCTTACTTCCCTTTGCCAGCACCTCAGTATGCTGTTTTGAATTCTCTTTCTCAATCAGCACATCAGTATGTTGATTATTTTTACCCAAAGAATTCTCTGAAGAATTCTCAAGACTGTCAACCAGTCTTTCTCTCACACCATCTGTCTCTAAGATGTCTTTCTGCACTCGTTCACTGTACTGAACTCTTTCTTCTGCCATCTCCCTGTCATACTCCGAATTCTTCAACAAATATTCTAGCAATGCAATTTCTCTGTGACATTGCTGAAGCATAACATCACCATCACTTACAGTCCCTGCATTCATACACAACTTGTCAGTTTGAAAACTACAAGTCTCAACAGCTTTAATCGTCGGTTCATATACCAGCTCTTCCAGCTAATCATCTTCTTCATTCACATGAACTTCCTCTTCAACAAAACCTGTAATCACATCACAACTGTCAGCTATAAAAACACAAGAGTTCACATTATCCAGCTGATCTGGATCTGCCCAATAGTTCAAGAAATCATCAATGATCTCCTCCTCTGTTTGATCGAGCGAAGCCTCCTCAGCTGCTCTGAGTTGCGTACACTTCAACTGTACATCCATAATCTGCTCGAGCTTCTTCAGCTCTTCCATTAACTGCATGTTTATCTTTCGATCTCTTTTCTGTTGTAGCTTCTGCCACTTCACTTTCTTTCCCTTCAATGGAAAGATCCATCCTCTATTCTGGTTTTCCTGCTCTTGTAGCCATTCCTCTAGTACCTGCAATTGCACTTTCATTACTGCAATCTCAGTTTCTCTGACTTCTGCAGTCATCTGATCGCTGTGGCATTCCTCTGAACCTCTTCTTTGATCCTCCATGATTACTTTCTCCATGAGTTGTTCACTCACTATGAGTTGTACTAGCCTCTACGACAACAATTTCTTTTGCTGTCACTTACCTCACCAAGCCCTCCTCACTCAGTCTTTTGGTAAGTACTGGTTCAGTGCCTCTGGAACCTCTTTGAGCACTCTCCTCTGCTCACTTTCTAGGCTGTCTCTTCAACTCACGTTCTTCTTCAGGACATTGCAATTGTCCTCCTTATTCAGCCTTTAGTTGAATGTCAAGTTCAATGCCATCTTCTCTGCAACCATAAACTCTCATCACAAATTTCAAATCAGAAAAATCATCTCACCTCTTAAGATCTTGCATGATCTTTTTCCTCCCTGAAATCCTGTTCACTTATGTAGTTTGCATATCAAATTTAAAACTCTGATCTTCATCATCATTCATCATACAGTGAAAAATACATTTCAGTTTTGAAAATAAACATTTTTCAACTCAACAGAGCCAAGCTCTGATACCAAAAAATTGACGCAAGCTTAGAGCTGGCAATACCCAGGAACTTCAACTCTGTGCTTGTCCAAAGAATTCATCATTATATACCCAAGTCAAAAACCTCAACAGTTGGCAAATTCATATAATACCATTTAATTGCGCTATCCTTCCAACATAAATCCCATACTACTCACTCTTCACTTCCATTATTTGTTTCAATTTAACAACATGAGTATATAGGGTCCGATAATAGTGTGAGTTCAATATTTGAATAAAAACCAATTTGAATTATAACAAAGTTCCACTTTTGAACCCAATATAAACCTCAGTCACAACTTATTATACCAGCGCTGTTAAAATTCCATTCGGTTTAAACATACCTGTGTTATTGAGCGTTGTCCACCCCCCAGCTCCAACTCTGCTTTTAACAGTGTCATCAAAACTCAATAAAAAGATGCGGCTCTGCTACCATTTCAATCTCATATAAAACCTTTCATCCCAAATTCAAATCTTGAACTCTTCGGACATTACCATAAACAATCTCAACATATATTTGCTGGATTCAATCAAAGAGTGCGCCTTACTGTTCGCCTTTGACCAGAGTTCAATTACCAATAACACAACATTTTAAATGTAATTTTAACATGGGCCGCAGGCATATATATATATATATATATATATATATATATATATATATATATATATATTATTATATATATAATAAATATATACATATATACATATATATATATGTATGTATGTATGTATGTATGTATGTATGTATGTACATATAATACATATATACATATATATATATATATATATATATATATATATATATATATATATATATATATATATATATATATATATATATATAGCCTCGGTTGCAGAAGGTTGGAGATCAGAAGATATATATCTATCCATTCCGACACAATATATATATATATATATATATATACATATATACAATATCTATATAGCCTCGGTTGCAGAAGGTTGGAGGATCAGAGATATATATCTATCCATTCCGACACAATATATATAATATATATAATATATATTTATATATATATATATTATATATATATACTATATACATATAATCTATATATGTATATATGTATATATACATATATGTATATATGTATATATACATATATACATATCTAGAATATATATATATATGTATATATTATAATATATATTATATATATATATATATATATATATATATATATATATATATTGTGTGCCGGAATGGATAGATATATATCTTCGATCCTCCAACCTTCTGCAACCGAGGCTATACCTATATATAACAGTCATGTCAATAAGTCGGCACATGCATAACAGTTTTTTGGAACCTTTTTATAACAATACCTCTTCCTCGGCGATTTAAACATACACCAGTCATATGAGTAACGAATCTTCAAATTAACCCTGCGCAAACATTGCTATATATATATCAATGGTTATAGGCATACAATATGCAGACAATACTGATATCCACTTACGCCATCCACTGTAGGTTTTCACACTCCGTTCTAATATCGCCGCTGGTTATGCACCGAGAAATATATGTATTGGCTATCTCTGCATATATAGCACGCATATATACCTCTGCTGGTATAGTTTCGGTCAACGCATAAATCGCAGTCGCCAAACAAACGGACCCCTTTAATAGAGCGCAGGCCCACACAACTTCTTCAGCAATTAATATCGATCTTTTTATGACAATAGAGCACCTCGACAATTACCATACAACAGGCATATAAACATCGAAACCCAACTGGCTATTGAATATGCGCAGATAATATATCAGGATTCAACCTACAAGCATTCAACATACAAACGTTCAACCTACAAGCGTTCAACCTGTAATCGGTGTTATTCTATCAGTAACTTCGAAATCGACGAACATATGCACATAATGGACAGCTTCCAAGCATAACTGCGACTTCAAGCCAGCATTCCATCAACGACAGGCAAGCTAATTCAATTATCATTACACGGTATCTGCGCATGAGTAAACAAATAAGAACCAATTGCGCCCACGCAATCTTAACATTATATGACATCAATTTCTGCCATCAAGCACAGAACCACCTCAGAATTTTATTAAATCCAACATATTCATATTTACAATAAAACAGACATTCACACAGAGTTTTCTTCATGGCCAGATATTCCAGGTCGATGGCCTTTTTACAATTGCCCAAGGCTCCTAAGCGGAAACCCTCACACTATTCTCCCCTCTCCACTCTCAATCTCACTAATCTATATCAATTGAATTGAACCAATTTTGGTTCATATCCCTTTACTCACTCCACAAAATCCCCAAGTATCTCAACACCCCTATAATCTAGAATTTTATCCCTAAATTATGAAACTAAATCTAACTTAGGCTCATAATTAATTCTTAAATATCCCAAGTCTAACTTCTCTCATGTTTTCCAATTATTTGGAAACATTTCAAATCCTCTCAAAATCTCATAAATATTTACATAAAATTAATAATTTCTCAAAAACATGAGACCCCTTAGTTTTAATAAATACAAGGTATTTTTCCGAGTCTATGCTCCTGCATCACCATACCTTGGTTTCATTATGATCCTTTCTACTGGATGGCTACACCCATGCCTTGGATCCATTTACATGATCATTCTCTATATGGTTGTGTCCATACCACGATTCATGTATCATTATTGAGAGTTGTTAGTGATGTATATGTATCTATGCTTGCTTGCAGGTTTTCCGATGACAGACTTAGGTTCCCCGCTTCCACTCATAAAGCTTTTCAACACTCACTCTAGTATGACCTTCACGCTTTAGGGGGCATCTGTTACACAACATTTTTTCACTGTCCCTGTACTCCCCGTTTACGATCTTGTAGGACCTCTACAGTGTGCCTGACATGCTTTCCCATCAAGAAGAAACTCCCAGTATGTCCCTCTTCATGAGCAGAATAATTCCCCTTTACACCATTTCCCAAGAATCTTTCTTCTATCCCAGTTTATAAGATGACACTACTGACCAGTTTTCTCATTGCACTGATTTACAGAGGTTAAAATTGGACTTCGCGGCGATCAGAGCGACTGAGCCCTTTTCCAGTTGCGTCGATCCTCTTTTGAAAGGTTTTTTAAATAAGGAGTCAAAGCTTCCATGTCTAGAAGCTCCGTAACGCAAGTCTAGTAGATGGTTGGGTCGGATAGAGACAAGGAAATCAGTTTGGGCTCTTTTCACCTTTTAGGATGGAACAACCTCAATAGATAAGGCCTTCTCCCATGATGAGAGGAACCATATCCCATCCATCCAAGCTATACAAACCTCTCTTTTTCCCAAGAAAAATCTAGTTGGAGTTTTGGAGCAAGTTTGAATAACCAACAAGTCATCTATAGCTTGTAGCTTTCTAATGTATGTTTGAGGGAGAATAGTGTGATTTTGGTTTGGTTTGAGACTAGAAGGGAAAGAGGCCTTAAAGATTCCATTGTTGGGGCTATCCATGAAGTGCTAGCAGAAGTGTGGGAACCCAAGTACGTCGGAGGAGACCAACAAATTCAAGGCACCGATTGTAATCTCTTTCTGATTTATATAAATACAACTATTGATTGATTTCCTACATGAAGTGTCATTTTACATATTTATGGATTAATGTTCCTTGACCTATTAAGTAGCCTGAATATAATATTGTATGCTATCACGTTTGTTGTTGTTGTTGCTTGTTTCAGGTATTCGAAGGAAGGAAACGAAAGATAGCTGAAGTGAGGAAGCAGGATCATCACCAAATGGAATAGCGTTCTAAGAGGTAGGCCCTCTTAATTGATTCTAGCTTAAGGAGATTTTCCATAGTTTGTTTGTTTGTGGCTAGACTTGCTCTCTCGGGCTAGAGGAATTGTTTGTGTCCGCACTGAGAATTTACCTGCACCACAAGCCAAATATTTTTCATTAAGATGGTTTCAAAAGTACAAAAGTGCAAGCTTCCAAAGCCTTCTCTACAAAACTTCAAGACCCTGATCTGGTGGTTCTACTAAGACAATCTTCAAAAGTACAGTAGTGCAAGCTTCCAAATTTTTTCTTCTATAAAATTGGTGACCCTTCCTTTGTAGACATGAAAGGGTTTACATAATAAAAATAAAGTATAAAAATAGACATTACATGAAAGTTTTGAGGAGGTTGAAACAATTCTCGTTAAAATAAGTGACAAAAATACAGAAATAGAAACTGTTGAAATGTTGAGCTCAAGAATGCAATTATGTCTATTATTTCATTCGATGTCTGAACTTGTAAATATCCATCATTGGATTAACTTTAGGAAGCTGACCTGTCCTCATGCGTAGTTGTCCTATGTACACTGCATCTAAAAGCATAGGAAGCATATGGGTGGATGAGTCAACAAGGCAACGTAGCATTAGCCACCAATTCTGTGGCTTTACAAGATATTTCCTATACTCTTCCCAGTCAAGTTTGGTTACCTTTTTAATTGCTTCTTCCCTTTCTTTTGAAGTTTCTTTCCAGTGCCTTTCCAGGACTTTGATATCAGGAAGACTACCAGGTGGGTATTCTTGAATCAGGTTATCATTGATAGTTTCAATGATGTTATTTGCAACATCGGCTGCTCTAGAGACTGCTCTTTCTGCCTATTTGAATTGAATGTCCCAATAAGTAAAGAGGATTTCCTTGTGATATTAATCTATTCTACGAAGATCTGCTACTTTTCCTTCTGGAGTATCCTACCATGTTATGAATCTCGAGATTTTATCATTGAAAGTCACCCTCAAATCAAATGATTGATTCATCAGTGAATCACTTATAACACACAACAGATTAATGACAGATAAATTTTGACAAAACATTGCTTGTTTCCTTGATAATAGAGTATTTAGCTCCAATGCTTCTTTTATAAAGTCCCCCACTGTAGGATTGTTCTTCAACTGATCAAGTGAAAAATGGAGCTGTCATATTTGGGCATCCTTAGTACTAGCCTCTGCCTGATATTTGAGCTTTAATTGATCAAAGCTCTGTTGGAGTTGAGACATTTGTGTCTTCATTTGTTGGTCAGTATTTTGTCATTCTTCTGCCAACTGTTGCTCCGAGTTCTAAATTCTCTCTGACCAGTTTTTGAATCTCTACTACTTTGTCAATCATAGCAGATGCATAAGCACCTGCAAATTGTGACAACTTTGTCAATTTTTCTAAAGGATCAACTAGAGTATCCTTCCATACTATCCATAGGTACATCACCAGGAATGACTATTGATGATGGCTCTATTCTTCTCCATTTCCTTTGTCTTTTCACCACAACCCAATGTCTGTGACTGTAAAAGACGTCAAGAGGAGGAATTTATTCCACTTTAAGGACTATTTTAGATGAAGGGAATGCCAATATGATCTTAGCTTCCTCTATAGTGACAACTTTATCAATAGCCCTATTAGTAAATGAGCTCTTTCTAATGTTATGGGGTGTGTTGAATGTTTTCTCCATTTAAATGTTTTCTTCCCCTTGTTGTCCTTTAAGATGTTGATGAAACTATTTCTAAGCTTCATCCAATTGATTCTTGAAGGGAGTTTCATTAGTATGTACTTCTGTGGATTTATCTTCCACTTTAATATCCTTGGAAACCTATTCGAACTTTTGTTTAGAATTCTGTTCTGGACTCTTCTCTGAATTCTGCTCTGATCCTTGCTATGACTTCTACTTTGAATTTTGCTCTAAACCTTGTTCTGAGGCTTGCTTTGAACCTTGCTCTGAATCCTACTATAAATCTTGGTCCTCTTGGATAATTGGTCCAGGGATCCTCAATAGATCCAAAGGGACATTTTGTAGTCTTCTTTCTCTGTATTGTTGGAATTGGGCTATCCTTTCTGGATTCCGTTTTAACGTAGCCAAATGCCGCACTTATGAAAATAATTCAGAAGAGTTAAATAGGTCATCATGTTTGTCATATTCATGAATGAATTGTCTAATTTTCACTTGGGTAGTGAATTTTTGTGCAACTTTTTAAGGGTTAAATTGTCTACAAGGAATGGTGACAAGATTCAAACATATAATATTATCAATTTCAAGTGCAACATGCTTGAAATCATGTAGAGCATAATCACTGCATTGGATGCAGAATGAAGGCCAAATAAATTTCTTAGATTCCTTTACGGTCTTTGTTAGTCCATCCACTACAGTTTGATAGGAAATCTCCCTAGCCAGTAGTTTATTTGAGACAAACAATGGGAGAAAATGAGGAGGTTCTAGACTTCCATAGACTGTAACATAGGTAAAATGATATTCTCCAAACCACTTGCCTATTGGTATGAAATTGATTTTGGCCTCATCAGACAATTTTGGGGCTCTTTTGTCAAAAATGGCTTGGTGAATGCCTAGCGTAACTCCTTGGCAAATTTTATAAAAATGGGTGTGGAAATTAGATTCCCACAAGGTTATATGATATATATGGATGAGAATGGGGTATTGAATGGTCCATTTCCATCCCATAGTTGGGAATTTTGTAGTGAAATAGACCGCATCCATGATATATTTACTCATAAAAAATGATGGAACTACTATGGTAGTAACATATCAATGTTGCCTAAACTCTCGGATTTGGAAGACCTTAGTAAGAGGAACCCATTCAACTAATAACTTAGCTGTATTAGGGCGCCCAAACAGTTTACACATCATAGCTATGATATAAAAATAGGGAGCACTGAGAGAAGATATAGAGTACATACCCGATTTCTCATGCTTATGTTTGTTTGGGTAGGATCTCCATTATTTAATTGGATTTGGTGCTATGTCATAGTCACTTGAAAAGTGCTAGGGGAAGCTTTGTCATAGACCTTCTGTGGATTAGGTATATGGTACATTTTCTTCAAGTCTTCAATTGTAAAGGACATGATGACTATTTTTCTTGAAGTTAAGAATGTCCTATCGTCAATGTTAATATTCTCAATTATCCATTTTATCATATTAGTATAAGGAAGGATCTTGGGTCGAGTAGCGATCCTGTGAAGAAAAGATATGGAGACTTCATAGTTGAAGGCTTCAGAAGATGAATTAGCATCTATTGTTTCCACTCTTTGGATTACCTTAGGCCCTTGGCTTTCTATCAATTGGTACATGGATTCCCACAAAGATGTTCCTCTGTCTATTATGCATGTAGTTTCTGAGAAAAGCGAGGGCGTCTTTGTTACATCGGGAGCAGAAGGTGTGGATTGTGAAGTATCTATGGCTTTCTTTCCTTTCTTTATCTTGGTCATCCTGTTACACAATGTCTTCTCGGGTTAAACCTGCAAATTGGAAACACAGAGGAATGAAGAGAAATAGGTCTGAAATGTGGAATATGTTAGTGTCAGTCTTTCCAGCCTTCCTCCAGTGATCAAATATGCTCTTACAAAGTGGTTTCAGAGTGTTAAGGTCAAATTTTGTCATTTCAAAAAGTTTTCAAGCAAAATTTGGTCACTAGGCATTAGGTCTAGGGTTTGCTTTAACTCCTTATAAAGTTGCCCAAATGCCAATCTATGTCACTATTAAGCTGAGTCTATCATCATTCATAGGGTTTTCATTATCATGTCAGTGTCTAATGAGTCATTTTACATCTTGTTCATGCTTCAGTTGTGCCTTGGCAAGTTCATTTCCCTCTCCTAGGGTTTTGAAGCCAATTTCTCTTGGACGGTCAAATCATCAGCAAAACTTGTATCCAGATGTTCATACACCTTCCCCTATCCTTAAAGTACCTTATCAAACACTTCCCATCCCTTAGATCCACCAAATTCCTCATTTTTCCACAAACCCTAGTTTCTAGTTACAACTTGGCAATTTTCTAGGTTGGGCCTGTGTTTTGCCCTTTTGGACCCTTTTCCCTTACTCAATCTATGATATTCCACTTTTCCCTGCTCCCTAACATCCCACCCCACTCCGAAAAATTTCCTCAAGAATTTAGAAGCCCCTTATCCCCTTCATGTCGCTTCATTTCGACAAAATTCCTTGTTTCACACATCGGGACAAGTCGCACTCAAATGACGTTCCAGAGAAATAAATGATTAATTTGGGAAACATGAGAGAGGTTTTTGTCCAAAACATGCAAAAGAAGAAAAGCCTCCTTCACATTTTTCACAGGTGTCATGGCTTGAGAGAAATGTCAAAGAATACCGTTGCCTTAGGAGAATCAAGGGCACCTCTGAAGTGACCTTGGGAAAATCAAGTTTTCTCCTATCTTGATTGGCCTAATGATTTGCTTGATGGGTACAATGATAACTAGACACAAATAGCGTTCCAATGAGCTATCATGAGCTCAATTTGGGGTTGAGGAAGACATTCAAAAGTTGACTGCAACAACACTCTTCCTTGAGGCAGCCTCATTTGGCACTTTTTGACCAGTCTTGGGAGATTTGATTTTTGACATGGAAAGTGAACTCTAAATTGAAAAATTATAGTTGGGTTGGAAATTCGACTCTAAGAACTTTCCAACGAGCTATCCTGCACCCGATTCCGACACCGGGAAGGCCTCCAAAAGCCTCCTGCAAAAGGGCGCGACCCGTCAGGGCACCTCCAATAGTGTAAAAATTACACAGGCGCGACCCGTCAGAGGCGTGCGACCCGTTGGAAATTCCTCCACCAAATTTCTCCAGTAAGCTGCCAAACAACCCCGGATTGCTTCAAGGTTGCAAGTAGGCTTCTCCTCATGAAAATACATTGTTTGCCAAAGTGTGAAAAGCATGTGAATGTGGT
The DNA here is from genome assembly GCA_000404065.3 of Pinus taeda. Taxonomy (NCBI): domain Eukaryota; kingdom Viridiplantae; phylum Streptophyta; class Pinopsida; order Pinales; family Pinaceae; genus Pinus; species Pinus taeda. The sequence continues at coordinate 17,288 of APFE030894759.1, forward strand.
TTAAAGCCAATCATTTTGAACTAATGAATCCAATGCATATTTGCTCAAAAATGTCAAAGTGTCGGTTGAACTAGGGTTTGTCTTGTTGTTTTCAAGGTTATCCTTTATACCCCCACTTTTTCCCTATATCCTATTTCCACCTCCCTCATCATTTTATTCATTCTCCCTACCCAAAAAAAAAATATCAAAAGCCCTAAACCCTACCCCTATCCCTAAAAATCAAGAAACTAAACCTAAACCCTACCTCTCTAAAGCCTTTGCAAATCATATATATGTGATGGGGTATATATCATGATTCCTTCCCTTAACTCCCTATTTCATATGTTTTTCCCAATTTCCCTTCAAAGTCTCCCTCCCCTAACATTTCCCTTGTGCTATTTGTCCCCTTGAAACAACATCTCAAACAATTGAAACAACATTCAAACAGTCAAAACAGCAGGGTATCCCATGGGAGGATTTTATCTCTTGAGAGGCTATGCTTATCCAGCTCAATGCTCACTTGGAGAGGCTGTTGGCTAAGGCCAACCAAGATAAGAAATTGCTGAGAAACATAAAGAATCATTATTGGGCACAGATGCACGCGTGCAAGGGAAAGATGAAGGTGCTCCAAAGGCAGTTGGTCAAAACACAAAAACGGAGAAAAAGGCTCGATCCCCTCCATATCTTGGCCGAGGATTCATTGAAGGACCAAGGCACTAAATAGCCTAGCCACAACACAAATCCCAAGAAATTTTGAGCATTTTGGGTAAATTTTGGTTTTTTCAGGGAATTTACAGGTTTTCTCCATTAACGGGTCTCACCCCCCGTGAGACCCTTCATCCCGGCAACTCCATTTTACAAAAACTCAGCATTTCCAGATTTTTCATGCAAAGTTACACATGCTCATCAAAGGACTAGAGATTTGGCGAAGTTTTGGGCCTCCAAAAAGTAAAAAAAGAAGAAGCAAAAAATGACTTTCTGCCACTTTTTTGAGACACAGAAAGCAGTCTTGGAAGATTGAAATTTTGGAGTGGCAAATGACCACCAAATTTAGAAATTCCAGTTGGGTTGGAAATTAGACTCACAGACCTTTCCAACAAGCCTACTCTTGCTTCATTTGAACACCTGGAAGTGCCCCAAAAGTTGTCCCAAAGGCGCGCGACCCGTCTGGAAAATTTCTCCAAATTTCACTGTACATCTCAGAAAAACGCAGTTTGACCCTGTTTGACTTTTTGGGGTGGATTATTATCCTATTTGATGTAATTAATGTAATTTTATGACACTTTTACTCTTATTTATCTCTTCTAGAAGATTCATTCATGAAATAGGTGAAAATTAAATGAATGAATTGGTTTCCTAGTTTATAGAGGCAAGTTGTTTTGACTGCCTAGATTTTAGTGATCAGTTTAGAATTGGTTGAAACAGCTCCTAGAAGGATGAGCTCGACCCCTAGAGGCAAGGAAAGGTGTTAGGTTGCCTATATTATGTATTTTCCTAGTCATTTTCAAGGGTTGGAAGGTTGGACTCTTGAGGGAGAAGCTATCATTGTATTATTTCACTATATCTCTACAATTTTTGGCTAAGGAAGACCAGGGTTTTGCAGTCCTTTTTGGGATTCTTGTGGTTACATGTATTTATGGTGTGTTTCTCTATGTACCTATAAGTGTGTTATGTGAATCATTTCCTTTCTTTTCCTTCTGCACATTAAGCAAACGAAGTGTTAAAGTAAGAATTCATGACTGTCATGCTCTGCTTTTAAGTTTGTTTAATTTCAATGTTTCTACTGTTAGGAGAATTCAAGTTATGTTTTCTCTCCTTAACTCCTCACCTGTCCATTCCCTAATCATCCACCTCAATCAAAGGCTCAATACTGTCTCCTACCTCGCCCCAAAGAACCCCCGCAGAAACTGTGTCCAATCCCGACCAAAATTGCCATCCCCTCAATTTGCCACCAAAAACCCTAAAAACCCCAAATCAACCCTTTTGATCAGTTTACTAGCCTAAAATAAGTGTTACCCTATTGGTCATCTCATCCATTTAATATTTTACTGAGATTGACCGGAGAGAGCCTTCTCCTGCCCCGTAGGGCTAGCTACGAGGCTAAATGGTTTTATGTTGCCTTGAGGTTTGCCTTTTTCAGCCTGAAGTGAAATTTCAAGCGCTAACAGAATCGTTTGAACATACAGGCCTTGAAATGATGGGAAGCATAGTTTAAATGCAAAAAAATCTATATACATGCCATCAAATCACTTTGGCGCTTTAAATCATAAATACCGTTATAAATCTTTAATAACTGAAATCATGGCTTCGCGTGGTAATTTATTATCTTATTAATAGATCGTATCGCAAAAAACCTTTCAAACGATATATAGAACATGTTTCCATGTGTTTTTCCGATATGTGATAGGGATATCATTATATTGGTTCTTTGGGTAAGGAAAGTGCGCAATGCGATGATCTCAATATCGCAAATGGAGGTTTTGGAGTAGAGGGGAATGGATATAGCCAAATGATTTTTTGCGATTGCGAAATTGCGAGGAATGATGTGGCATTAGAGTGGGCCTGATTGGTGATTAACAAGCGCGAATTTTCCTTTAAGTTATTCATTCTTATGATTATATTGAAATTAAGCCTTTTAGCAAGTAGCTTTATCGCAATTGGAAGATCAGAGGTGAAAGGAGCGGTGAGCCTTTTGCTAATTTGCGATCCATCTAGACATGACATGTTTATATATTTGCGTTAATTGTTTTATCAGGCCTGGATGGTTTATGGCATATCATAATTGGAATGGTCCTCGGGTTTTTCATATATTGTGTTTGTTATAAAATTGCGATGCAGACATGTTCCGATATAAAGAAGCTTTTCAACAATTCTTAAGCCTTTTGAGTTTTGGACATGTTTTGTTCTCGAGGGCTATACTTTATCGCATCACAAATTTCGAAAGGATAAAATGGGCAATTGTTCATTAACACTTGTGAAATGCGATATGTTGGGATTTCTTTAAGGCATGCTCATTCTAGTTGTTCGGGCCTAATGAATTCAGATTTGTTTATTCAAAAAAATAAATCTAGTTGTCCTTTTAAAACCCTAAACTATTTTATTTTCCTATGTTTGTAAATTTTTAAAGGGTCCCCATTTATTTATATAATAATTTCCTAAGAGATTTATATATAAATGAAAAGGGGGTTTGTTGCATGGCACAACACACCTAAGATGGGAGTGGATCACGAGATCCGACTATTTTTGGACTCCCCATTGCCAAACATTGGGCTATATAAGTAGTTTATTATAGAAGCTAATGAGGTGAAGAAATAGATGCAAGAACTACTAGAATAGAGTGTCTTTGACCGAGTACATCACCATCCGGGTCACCCATCATATTTGTGCCAAAGAAGGATGGGACTTAGAATAAATGTATATATTACATAGCATTAAACAAAATCACACTCAAGAATAGGTACCCCCTGGCCAAGATAGATGATCTGTTGGATCAGTTGCAACAAGAAAAATACTTCACCAATTTGGACTTAAAGTTTGGATATTGTTGGTAAATTATATTTACTCTAATTTCAACATTTAATTATCGAATCCGGGATTGTAAGACTTAGAGATGCAAGCACATGAAATGTAGGATTAAAGCCTATTCTAGCCTACATTAACAACTAACACTAGAAAGAACTAATCACTAAGGATCATAACTTGTCACTGGACCATGGGAATCTAATGTTTATCAGGTTTGGAAGCACATTCTTTCATTGCCAATAGATGATGCTCATGTGGTTTTATTTATGTAGATTATTAGGTATTGAGACTTCAGTGGTTCTAATCCTATAATGTTACATACAAAAATTCATTAAACACGTTGTAGAAAAGTAAATTGCAGAAAAGTAAATGCCAAGAACTATAAGCAAAATCATGCGAGGAAAATAAAGAAAACAAGGCAATAACTACAAGAAATGCCTTAGTAAAATATAAAAAATAAATGTTAAGTAGGCTTAGAGATATATTGTAGGTTCTCACTGTATGAATATTTGACCAAGTAGCCACAAAGCCCCAATTAATTAAATAATCCTAAACTGTGAATTACATATATATTTTTAATACCCTGATCTAGTACATAACTTGGTACTGAATTAAGTACAAAAAGTCTGGAAATTGAAATTCGGAATATAAGTACTGAATTAAGTACGAAAATTCTGTAGATTGAAATTCTGCATATTAGTATTGAATTTCTGGAAAATATCATAGTGGTACTAAATTAAGTACCGAATTTATGTAGGTGGAATTTAGATTTGCCTGTAACTTTGGATAATGTCTTTAGCTTCACATGTGAGCTAGGTGTGAACATAAATCCATCCATGAACATATAGTTGTAACCCATGTCATCTTGAGAAGTGCCAATGTGTTAACCTTTACTTAGTACCGAAATTGATATACGTGTCGAATTGTCAAATTCCAGTAGTAGAACTTGTTGAAACCATCATTGGAAAACCACCTTAAAAACTCATTTAATCATTAAAAACAAAAGAAATCATTAATAATTAACCACAAGGTAAAATGAATGCATTTAGTGAAAATTGGAAATATAATAGTTATGGAATATGTTATAAATCTATGAATAACTTGTAAATGAAAGGTTTGGATAGCCAATACGATAACATATTTAGGGCCCAAAATTCCCCCATGCCTAATATCTTACATTCCCTCATGCAAACAAAATCCTCGCCTATGGCATTGTTTCTAGGTGCAGGTGATTATAGGTAACTGTCATACCATCATAGACTTGATATGTTTCTCAACAAGGTAGCACAAATTTAGGACAAACAAATCATGGACTATGAAGGGATGGTGGGTGATATAAGGCGATGATGAAGATAATGGTTGTATGAATGTGGACTTGGAATGATCCAAAATGGATCTAGAATAGACTTCTAAGTCTAAAAATCTATCTCACAGAGAAAAATGAAAGTCAAAGGATGCTCTTGAAAATAGTCTCATTGCATAGATCTCTTCATTCTAAATCTAACACAGTTTGAATGGGCTAAAACAGACTTTGGATGAAGAAGTCATCGCAAAAAGAAGTTTGCCCATTATCCTTAGAAAAAGGAGGCAAATCCTTATTAAAAGGGGCTTAAGGCTTTATATCCAAATATCACATCACAATGTTAAAGGGTGGAGCAACAGTCCTTAAGGATCCCCAATTAGCGATCTCTGACATATCACAATCAAAGAAAGGCTTACATATGATATCGGAACCCCTGGGTAGGCTGATTGGTGATATGCCGATATTGCGATGAGCGATAAAGCGATTAGTGATTGGATCGCACAAATATAAAGGGCCATTGACACAACACGATTGTGATTAGTGATCAGGGCTGGATCCAATAGGGCTTATAAATGCGGCTACATAATATTTGAAATCTGTATTTATGGGATTTCTTCGTACTCCCATGTATTTGGGTTTTTGGCCTATGCAATGTGATTGCGATATTGCGATAAAGGGATGGACCCGAAAGGGTTTATAAATGCGGCTGCATTTTATTTGAAGTCTGGATTTTTGGATTTTCAATGTATTCCTGTGTATTTGGTGTTTGGACATAGGCAATGCGATTTGTGATGAGCGATGAAGAACACATACCTGATAGGATTATAAGAGCGATTGAATATTATTTGAGTTCTGGCTAAACGCTCCATGATGCATTTTTCATCAGTTTTCCTGTGTATTGCGTTACGTGTTCGAATGCGGGATTTCTACAGGAGGAAGGCCAAATGACCGGGTTTCCTGCCCGCCGGTTCCTTTCCAATTGCAAACTGATTCTTGTGATGAAATAGTTGAGTTCTTCAATGACGAAGGATTGTAACCAATGTGTTACAAAAACACAAAGAGCTCAATTGCAAAGCGGCTGAAGGTTGCTGAGATTCACGCAGAGACCGAGAGATAACATAGAGAACACAATTAATGGGATGCTTTAGTGAATGATTGGACAGAGCAAGGATGTTGGGGAATCCATTGGAAGGCCCAGTGAATGCTTAGATGCTGAAGAAATCATAGCACTTAACAGAGCATAGCCACCAGAGGTTGGAAAGGTAGAGCCAAAGTGCTTAACAGAGCCGAGAGCCAGAGCCAGAGTGAGAGCCAGAGCAAGATCCAAGAGCCAGGGCCGAGAGCGAGAGCGAGAGCCGAGAGCTAGAGCCGAGAGCCAGAGCCAAGAGTCGAGAGCCAGAGGGCTAAAGGGAATTCTACAAGCCATGAGATTGCAATGAAGTCGAAATAGCAAAGAGATCGAAATGATCAAGCTGTTGCTGGTGTCTGATGTGTGTTGAAGATAGAAGAAGGAATTCCAGAGACAGTTAAAAGAATTCTGAGGGAGTTGGTGCAAGCCAGGAGCTCAAGATAGCCCAGAGCGCTAATTGAAGGAATCTAGTCCGGAGAAGTTTAGGTCTGTCTGCAGAATATGGACAACTAGCGGGATAAGATGGTATTCTAAACCCATTGGTTCATTTGTAAACTTATAAAAGACTTGTAAAAGAATTGAAGCCATAATACCAAAGAGCCCAATCGAGTTGATTAGTGCTCAAGGAGACGTAGCCCAAGATATGAGGGTGAACTCCATATTATATTGTTGCCTTATGTGTTTTCTTATTTGCTGCTTTATTTACTGTTATATGTATTTTATACCAGTTTAAGAAAATTAAGTTAAGGCACATGAACTGTTAAAGTACAAACACAAGCATATACCTATTTCAAGTTTTTAATTCCACAAATTGTCAAGCATAAGCTAGATCTTGAAAATTGTTTAAGATTTGGAGTGGGAGAGCTTCTTGTAAGCATGACAAGAAGCCTTTAGTGCCCCATTTCAGATCAGGTGGTATCATAGCTAAATTGATTAACCCCACCTTCAAAGAAGGTTGTATTACAATTGGTTATACCATGAAGCAGGTTGCATCATGATACAAGTGGTATTAGATCAGTATATGCATGATTGAATTGAAAAGTGTTCAAACAATAGCAAGGATTTTGCTGTTGATTGTTGTAAACTAACTGTTGTTTGAGTTGCAGAGGTGAAGGGAAAACTGTTGTGAGCTAAGTCTAGGAGAGGACAAGAAGGAAGAAGGGCTGAAGGTATTCTTCTTATCCCAAAGGACCTCAAAGCAATCCTTGAAGCACAAGAGGTTTGTTGCAAAAGGTTGCTTGAATAAGCTCTTTCTTAATCTTGTTTGAAGTTCTTTTGTTCATTTTGATAATGACAACTTCTACAAGTGAGTCCTCAAATTATTCTTTCTTCACAAGATTCTTTGATGAAGACAAGAAGCAAGAATTGTTCGCCATGATGGATATGGTGAGAGAAATGTATGAGGATGGAAGGAAGAGCACCAGACTTAGAGAGCATTTGAATTCCATGAAGGAAGAGAAGCAATTGCTTTCCGACAAATTGTAGGAAATGGAGAGACAACTTCATATTGCAAATATGAACATGAAAAGGATGCATCAGTTGGAGACACAACTCTTTGTTGCAAAAGAAGCCTTAGTCAAGTATCAACTTGAAGAAGAGGCAAATAATTCCAGTTTGTCTTCAATTTCCTCTAAGAATGTTTATATTGGTTCTTTTGAAAAACATACCAGAGGCAAAGGTTCCAATTTAATGTCCAAGATGGGCTATGAAGGAAAAGGCTTGGGAAAACATGCACAAGGTATTGTTGAGCCAATAATGGTTGAGGAAAGGCCTAAGAATTTGGGTCCTGGGTATGGACAGTCTTATGGAGAAAGTTCCAAAGCTACCATGAAGACCATTGAAACAACTCCAAGAAGGAGTTTCATTGCAGGTCTTCTACCTCAAGAGTGTGAAGATTGTATTCTTGGGTAATGCAATAGTGTGAAGCATACTTTGCAGAAAGAAGGTGTATATCAGCATACACTTGAACCAGAGAGTTGTGGTAACTCTGAAACCATTGAAGAGGTTGATGGTGTTCCAAAGGGAGCCACTTCTTCATTTGATTCACGTCCTTAAGAAGGTAATAAAAGTGAAAAGGAAAGGTATAAATCTGGTTCTAACCATATTCCTTTTGATTATGTAAAGCATGGTAAATTTCCATATAAGCATTGGAAAAGAATTGCATGTTCCTTTTGTGTTTGGTTAACCATAATGTTTCTAGATGTTGCAGGAGAATTGCCACATACAAGAAACTTTTGAAGGAAAGGAAGCAAAAGGCCAAAGGTCCACTGGACAAGGCAAATCATGCTGTCAAGAAAATGCACATGTGTTGCACTTACTGCCATAAGCAAGGACATGCTGCTGAAAAATGTTAGACTCTGAATCCAACAATGCTTCCACAAAACTTGAAGAAGGTGGAAAGAAAGAATGGCAGGAATGGAAAGAAAGATTCCATGATTGATGTGTTTCAAGATGATTCACATGTTGATGCTGATGTGCAGACAAAGGAAGGACCTTTGAAATGGATTGGTAAGAAATGTTTAGAGTTCTTATCCAATTAAGGTTGCATGTCTTTTGAAAATGTATCAAATCAACATAATGCATTTCTTTGTTAATAAGATGCAAGTTGCATGATTTTAACAAGAAGGTGAATGGAAAAGTTGAGTAGGAGACTCACTTTGTTGCTGCAACACTATGTTCATTTCAGCTTTGAAAGTACAACGTACTTAAGCGAATGTTGAAGGATGAAACATTATATTTCATTTCAGCTTCGAATGTACAATGTACTTAAGCAAAAGTTGAAAGATGAAATGCATGCATAAGCATGATATGCATGAACATAGGGATGTTGATGATTTCCTTGTATTTAAACATGTATGTGTGATTAACTTGAAGGGTTGATTACTTTGTTTTTAAACATGCATGTAATGTAATATTGACTTGGAAAAAGCTGATTTGGTTTCCAAGATGGAGATAATGATGAAATGTTTCATCTTTGAAAAAGAACTGTGGAATTCTTTGTCTACATGCTTGACTTGAAGGGTCAATTGTTTTAAAGGCATGCTTTGTTGGCTTGTTATCTAGTCAATCACTTGTATGCAGATGTAAAAACATGGAGGTGTTCACAAGATGTGAAATCTATTTCTTTTGTTGAAGCAGGAGTTTAGGCCATCGAGTTGTTGTCTGTAATCCTGTTGTTGTTAATAGTTGTTGTTGACAATATGTCAAATAGGTACAAATGAAAATTTTGTGAAGTAGATGTAACTTCACATTGGTTTGAGCCACCTTGGATCAATGATCAAGGTAGAGAAGTTCAAATTACCTTTCGCGACCTTCTCAGCAGGAGTTCTGCTTGAAGTCAAGGAGGACAACAATTCTTCCCAGGAGGAAAAGCACATCCAGGAAGGAAGTGTTCAAAGGCTTTGGTTCAAAGGCACTATGCAAGGCAAGTGTATGTAGGCTGAAAGAAGAGGGTGAGGTACTCCCATTTACTTTTCAGATCAGTATATCAGTCTTTTGGAGTCCAAAAGCTTTTTAGTGGGAAGGCGTGATCCAAAATGGATCTAGAATAGACTTCTAAGTCTAAAAATATTTCTCACAGAGAAAAATTAAAGTCAAAGGATGCTCTTGAAAATAGTTTCATTGCATAGATATCTTCATTTTGAATCTAACACAATTTGAATGGGCTTAAATGAACTTCGGATGAAGAATTTATCGCAAAAAGAAGTTTACCCATTATCCTTAGAAAAAGGAAGCAAATTCTTATTAAAAGGGGCTTAAGGCTTTATATGCAAATATCGAATCACAATGTTAAAGGGTGGAGTAACAGTCCTTCAGGATCCCTTATTAGCGATCTCTGACATATCGCAATCGGAGAAAGGCTTACATATGATATCAAAACCCCTGGGTAGGCCGATTGGCAATATACCGATATTGCGATGAGCGATAAAGCAATCGGCGATCGGATCACACAAATATAAAGGGTTGTTGACACAACACGATTGCAATTAGCTATTAGGGTGCGGACCTGATAGGGTTTATAAATGCGGCTACATAATATTTGAAATCTGGATTTACAAGATTTCTTTGCACTCCCGTGTATTTGGGTTTTTGGTCTACGCAATGCGATTGCAATATTGCGATAAAGGGATGGACCCGAAAGGGTTTATAAATGCGGCTGCATATTATTTGAAGTCCAAATTTTTGGATTTTCAATGTATTCTTGTGTGTTTGGTGTATGGCCATAGGCAATGCGATTTGCGATGAGCGATGAAGAACATGGACCCGATAGGATTATAAGAGCGATTGAATATTATTTGAGTTCTGGCTAAACGCTCCATGATGCGTTTTTCATCAGTTTTGCTGTGTATTGCGTTACGTGTTCGAACACGGGATTTTTGCAGGAGGAAGGCCAAACGGCCGGGTTTCCTGCCCGCTGGTTCCTTTCTAATTGCAAACTGATTCTTGTGATGAAACAGTCGGGTTCTTCAATGATGAAGGACTATAACCGATGTGTTACAAAAACACAGAGAGCTCAATTGACAAAGCGGTTGAAGGTTGTTGAAATTCGCGCAGAGGCCGAGAGATAACACAGAGAACACAGTTAATGGGATGCTTCAGTGAATGCGTGGACAGAGTAAGGATGCTGGGGAATCCATTGGAAGGCCCAGTGAATGCTCAAATGCCGGAGAAAGCAACGCGCTTAACAGAGCATAGCCACCAGAGGTTGGAAAGGTAGAGCCAAAGTGCTTAACGGAGTCGAGAGCTAGGGCCAGAGCTAAGAGCCAGAGCCAAGGCCAAGAGCTAGAGCCAAGGACAAGAGCTAGAGCTAGAGCCAAGAGCCAAGAGCCAAGAGCCAGAGGGCTCAAGGGACTTCTACAAGCCATGAGGCTGTAATGAAGTCAGAACATCAAAGAGATCGAAATGATCAAGCTGTTGTTGGTGTTTGATGTGTGCTGAAGACAAAAGAAGGAATTCCAGAGACAGTTAAAATAATTCTAAGGGAGTTGGTGCAATCCAGGAGCTCAAGATCGCTCGGAGTGCTGATTGAAGGAATCTAGTCCAGAGAAGACTAGGTTTGTCTGCAGAATATGGACAACCAACGGGATAAGATGGTATTCTAAACCCATTGGTTCATTTGTAAACTTATGGATTTGAGTCAAAGACTTGTAAAATAATTGAAGCCATAATCCCAAAGAGCCTAATCGAGTTGATTAGGGCTCAAGGAGACGTAGCCCAAGATATGAGGGTGAACACCATATTATATTGTTGCCTTATGTGTTTTCTTATTTGCTACTTTATTTACTGTTATATGTATTTTATATCAGTTTAAGCAAATGAAGTTAAGGCACATGAATAGTTAAAGTACAAACACAAGCATACACCTATTTCAAGTTTTTAATTTTTCAAATTGTCAAGCATAAGCTAGATCTTGGAAATTGTTTAAGCTTTGGAGTGGGAGAAATTCTTGTAAGCATGACAAGAATCCTTTAGTGCCCCATTTCAGATCATGGAAACTTTGTAAGACCATTATTCACTTTGCAGTTATTTTCTTAGATAAACAACAATGACTGCATCCTCCTATTGAGAGCATTTAGATGATGATTTTGTGAATGTTTTATGATGTACAAGGAGAAGACATTATAACTATTTATGTACCACAAACATTCTTATGGAGTTACCATAATATGTATTAATGGATTTGGACATGGGTATTTAATAGTGGTTTAAGAAAGGTGCAAAAATAGGAAGTGGTTAATCATCAAGATTCCTTAAATTTTAATGAGCTAAAGATCCTTTAGACATGTTTTACCTCAAGTATACGTTTTGAACTTTGATTTGTACTGCAGGCTGCAATGGAAGTTGTGTGAAGATGAAGATGAAACATAGTAAAGTTGAGAGTCTATAATTGATGAGTGTTGATATAATTTGCTAAAGGAAGCTGAAGAGAATGAAATGAATATGTTGAAAAGGTACCAGCAACCATTCCCCCATGCTTTAGGTTTTGCATGTCCTCATGCAAACAAGGTGAGGTACTGAAGAAGTGAGGAGAGATGCTGAGATGGCTTTAGTCCAAAAAGGGACCTGAAAAACAAAACAATGGAACTAATGAGACGAATATTAAACAAAAATAATTCATCTCGGATTTATTAAAATGATGCTAAAATAACACCAAGCTTAAAAGAAATTCCAATTCACTCATTACATATGATTTCATCAATCATTAACAATTTTATGCTAAAAAAAAAGAAACCTTTTATAAATTTAAGGGGCCCTCCTTCTTTGTAAGTAGGATGCTGTTTTATGGTCACAACAAATGATGAACCAATGAAAAATTAGTTATTACTAACCAAGTTACGAAGTCTTATAGTTATCCAAGTATTACTTATAAGCTTTACACTTGAGTTTTATTAATTCTTTGTGATCATAAGTCCCACTTCTAAGGTAATTAAATCTTAGATATAATATGGAAAACCAATCATAGAGAAATCAAGGTTACCTTAAGGCCATTCTTTAGCAACAAATTTATGCAATTCGTTTTTACCCTTGACTTCATCCACACATGCTTCCTTTTGATTGTAACACTATAGAGTAACCATCATACGTATAGACAAAAGCCCTGGTTAGGTTGACACTTCTTTAGGCAGAATGCCCCATTGCCCGTAAGCGTCCATAGCCCTGATGGGTTTTCTTAGTGATATCACAAGTTAGTACCTGCTGCTAGTAAGGCATCTATAGCCTCGACGGGTTAACCTCTCAAACCTATTTTACACTAAAGGTTATAGTCCCATGTTTCCTACCATTTTAGTTTTATATTATGGATATTGCTTTTGTAATTCATAGATGGGGGAGAAGCTTCAGAAAGCCCCTTAGAGGCATAGGATGGTACCTTTCAGAGTGAATTTGATTACCTGCATAATGTCTTGGACCCATAAGGTACTTATAGGTACTCTAAGGACATATCATGAAGGAGTCATTTTTAATGTGAGATGGATGAGGATAACCCAAGAATAACCAAAATACACCTAAATCCCTACCAGTCATAGTTTTAATGTATGCTTTCGCTTTTAAAGTAGTGTTCCACTATGAGTAGAGACTTCAATAACTCTTATGCAAATCTTAATAAAGATTCTTGAATATCATGCTTTGGTGTTATGGTTATAGTATTCAAGTTGATTATTTTCATTGGTATCATTCTATGGACCTCTTAACTTTGTTATAATCCCCTTAGTATGTTTTGGTAACTATATTTTGAGAAATTGTTTTGTATTGATAATAAAAAATATAAATGAATAAGAAAATTTACAGAGCATAAAAGGTATATCATCTATGAATAGTTTGGAATTATCAGTCAATTCAACTTTTATGAAAATTATTGCTTATTCAATCATCTTTATGAAATAACGGTCTTAAAACATATAACTAATGATAAAGCATGAATGCATCATTTTTAACAACTTAAGGAAGAAGGAAAGATATCATCAAATACTCTCCTAAGTGTTCCATTCCCTTGACGAAGATGACTTTTCCACTTTTGAGTACGAGTGTTCTTCTAGTATTTAAGCATCCCAAACAAACAAGATCCTTGAATCCGACTTTGTCTTGCCAAATAGAAAATTAATACCAAAATTATGGGTATTGATTAGTTGAAACAAGGTACGAGAAATTTTTTATGCAATACTAGACGATGTTACAATGCAATCATTTCCAACTTCACATAAGATTCCAAACATAATAGTCATAACTTACTTTATTGAAAAGAAAAACTAGAAACAAATCCAACTAAAAAGAAATAATAATAAGTGAGTAAGATCTAGTCACACTTGTGCCTTTGCCTTCGCTTGGGTGAGAGTCCCAATAGATGGGATCACATGTGTGCGCACCACAACATCCATACTCTTGAATACTCATGCATGGGAAGCCTGTATGCTAGTGATGAGCTGCGGGAGCTCTTCATAGTTCCAGATCTGACTGTGGATATGTGCTTTTATCTCGACTGCATTTGCCCTCATCATCTTAAGCAAGTGAAGTGGGGCTCCCTTATACTTCAATGTCCATGTTTTCATGTCATCAACAACAGCATGCAAGTTCATCAAGATACATGCTCTTCTAGCACATCGTTGCTGCCATCTGTTGAGATGGACGACTGCCTTATGCATGGTACCAAACTTAGACTACAACGCTCGCATAACTATGTTAAGGGACAATAATTCATCTAGTATTTCCTTCTTCAGTTCAGCTCGGGCGGACGCTGTTACCAACTCTCCTCCTTGCTTAGCCGTCTATAGTTCCTTCGCCATTTGCTCATTCTCAGCTATCAGAAAGTGAACACTTGAGCTAGTGGCTTCAGCATAAACTTTGGTTGCATCGGCCAAGGCTGTTGTATGTTTGCACAGATAAATCATGATCACTCATTCTTCAACTTGCGTAGGAGATGTATCATCCTTCAAAGTTGATACTCTGCGAGACTGCAAAACTCTATGTTGAGATTCGTCGAATGAGATGTTGTGCATCTCCCCTTCCAGTTGATCACCAAGGATCTCAGTGCCTCCTTGGTCACTTGAGACTTTCTCATCATCTGGATGTGGTGAAGCCGGTAAGTCGGCCTCTTGGTGATGAGGCATGAGGTCGGTGTCCTATTCCAACTCATGCTACTCCATGTTTGCATCCAACTGTTGGAGTATCTCATGAGCGAAGTCTTCCTCCTACGACGTGGTTCACCCTCTTTTCCTGATGCCAATTGTTCTAATGAATCCATTACCTGTATGGGTGTTGTTTCATCTGTTTTCACATGTTGTGCCCCATGCTATACCTTTTTTTGCAGTTCCCTCTCATGTTTGTGCAACTCTTGTTCCTTCCAGAGTTTCTCGCTCAACTCATGCAACTCCTTCTATGCTTCTTCCATTCTTCTCTTATCCCTCTGCCTTTGCGTGATTCGCATGTCGCGCTAGTGCCTCTTTACCTCTATAACCATAGCTACTTTTTCTACTAATGGGTATGCTCGGAACTTGCAGCTTTTCTCTTCCTCCATGCGATCGACAATCTTCCTCTTGCCCTTGTCGCGCATTGGTATGCTTGGCTTTGTTGCTACTGCTGGTGCTGGTGCTAGTGTTCTTCGTGATACTGCTTCATGTTGCTTCGCTAACTACTCCACAAAGAAGTCGACCTGTTCATTGGGTTTGGAGACGCTGTAGCAATATCTCCATGTGTCCTCCTCGGCCCAATGAAATGGCCCATGGATCCAGTTGAACTGAAATCTCAAGAAGTGATCCTTCACAGTACAATGTGGGTCATATAGATTGTATCTTCGGAGGTCGAATGGATACTTCTTCACCTGTTCTGCTCCGATATCCACTTGCTTGATACTCTGAATCTCATATAACCCAATTCACAATGGAAGAGCGGGTCAAGGTGCCTTCTTCTTCTGATGCAGTCTATATGTCAATCCTACTGAGATGTGATATGCTATTTCCTGCATGACAAGTATGTCCAAGGTAAAATTCGGTAGAACATGCGAAGGCTTCTCCGCACTGAACATTCAGATGAAGGTGCCAGACGGTGAGGCATACTAATCAACAATGTCTACCAATGCCTCCATTTCTTCCTTTGACATGTAGGCTAGATCGTGTTCGAATATCATCTTGTAAACAAGGGTGATAAAATGATCGAATAACTGTGTGATTACTCCTCTAAAGCTGCATTCAAACAACAACGTGAAATATGTGTTCACAATAGTCTTCGTTGGTGACCATGCCCACTCCAAGCCTAGGAACTCCTATTAGGCACAAATTGCATCTAAGATATAGGTAGACATGTAAATCTCTGCATGCATACTGCCGAGTGACTGTTGAGCCTTCCTTACTTGTTCCTTTAGCTGATGAGCCAACATGCCAAGCCAGTTACATGGTTTTCCTTATTTGGCCAGTTGGTTTAGCGTGATCACCCAACTCTATGGGAAGGTTTTCGTGCTTTCTTGGCCATACAGTCGACATGCGAATATGACCAAGTATTGATACACCTTCCATAGTATCTTTGTCTTGCAGATCTGGTTGGGTGTTAACCTGAATCGAGCCGACTCCTTTACCTAGTTCTTTAGAATGTCTTTGGAGTTAACACTATTATTGGGTAAGATGAAGGGATTCTTCATGATAGTCATAGGCTCTGACAACTGATACATCTCATCATAATCTCATGCCCAGAAGGTTGCAATCTTCATCCCACTGACACTGCTCAAGGTCATTGTCTTGGGATCAGTGTGAGAGACGATCCAGTGTATCATGTCCGCGCATGGGAACGCAGATTATCTGCATGCAATTTGGTACAAGCCAGACTTGTGAATGTTCACAATCACTTGACGGTCTTTGAGGTCTTCCTCAAAAGTGCCTGTGAATGCTGCATTGACCTCTTGCCACTTCAGTTTGATGTCCTTGTCTAGAAACAGTTTGGTATCTTCATATATTGGTAGACTAGAGGACACTCACTCAACTGCTACTCCAGCTACATTTCTGTCAATGTCCTATGATCCTACTCTCTTGGAGGACATTGATCCTGTATTGTTAAGAGCCAGATGAACACCTGAAAGATCTAGAGACAAAGTAACATGTATGGCAAGAAATCTGTCAGCGAAAACCAAAGCAAATTTGGGGAATGACATAGCACATACCTGGGGAACTGATAGGAAAGATTGCACAATTTCTTCTAGGAGGCTGGGTCACTGGCTGCCAGAATTGTGCAAAAGGTAGTCTGGATTGTCTGGGAGGCAAGACTGGCTGATGGATTTGTGAAATGGGCAATCCATACTGGCTGTTGACTACTGGGATTATGCAATGTGCAATTCCAGCTGGGAGTGGCTACGGGCTTAGGAATTGTATTGTGCAATTTTCTACACCAACAGTTACTGTCCCTTAGAAATGCACAAAACTATCTTGGAGGGTAGTGCCTTGGCATAAAAGTGCATTTCTGGAGAGGAAGACAAAGCCTTCCTTCCCCAAATTACGCAATGTTGTCTCAGTGAAGGCAGAGTTCGGGCCAAGGTTGGCCAAACTCGCCAATGGGTAACTGAAAGAAAATATGAAAGTGAATGCAGGGTGACACTAAGTGAGAGTAGAAGTGATTGAGAGTGCATGCAAACATGAATGAAAGATTCAATAAAGAGATCAACATGCATGTGAGTGAAGCGAATCGTCGAATCAACGACTGTTCGTGCAAAACAATTTCATGCATGCAACAACAGTGAGATAGCAACGAAAATTGAAACATTGCTAGGACAAGCTAGTATGCATGTAAACTATAGCAAGCGTTCAAAGAAAGCAAGCAAACAACACTCTCACAAGCGAAAACACAAAAAACGACAGAAATGCTAAAAGAGACAAGTTGAGGCCACTTACCCGTGAATTGATGAGATGGATGTGTCAAAGAGTCCCAGATGTGATGTGGGATGTAAGAGGTCCAAGATCAATGTGAAAGAATGAGCTCTGATGTGTCGAATAAATAGGTTTTGAGCTCATGAAGTGCATGCCACAAATCTAAGAAAAATCGACACTTGGAGGAAAGTTTCTAAAACAACATTGCATGTAACCTCCTGCTGCTAAAAATAGATCCCTGAATCATGGGATGCCTTTTGCATGTTTCCTTTTGCTATTATGAGAAAAAGCAAGCCATTCATGCAAGTCAAGTTTCCTTGGTCTCGGGTGGAACTGGTCAACCCAACTGCGCATGCATGAAGTTGCTCAACTGTTGGAAGGAAATGCACATTTCTGGCTGGGAGATGGGCTAGTTTCCTTGTAGATTTGCGCAATTTATGGGTAGAGCAGCTGAATTCTGCCCATATTTGCGCAAATTCTAGGTTGAGTAGCCCTACTGGGGAAAATTGCGCAATTTTCACTGTAAGGGTTGACTGGCAGAATTGCGCAATTCTAGAGCCCAATAGGCATTTCTGGATGAAAGGCTAGTTCCCTCCAGAATTGTGCAGTTTCTTGGGGGAGATGCTCAGCCTATAGGTAGACCAAGTCTGGATGAACAACTTATGAGGGGAATGCATCAAGTTGTGATCGATAGGTTACCTTTGTGCAAGAAAAACACTGAAGCTTGTGAACTTGATGAAGCAAGACAAGGTGCTGTGAAAAGTTTGTAGGGAGGCTCCAAAACGAGTCAAAGAAATTTTTTTTGAGGGTGGTTGTATCCGCTACAACACTTGGAAACACACTGGTAGAACTCTTTGAATGGACCTTGTTCATGAAAAACAAGTCTAACACCTCTGGAAGTATTGTTCAGTTCTCAGTTCATCTTAGTTTCACACTAGCTTGATTGTAAGATGTAGCATCTGCCAAGCTTTTGGTCAATTGACACACATTCCGAGGCAAGGCAACACAATTGTTTTGATTGGGATTGAGGGGTATATGGTGCATAAGTAGTATAGTGGTCAGAGTCGTAGTTTCATCTTTGGTATTGCGCCGCTGCCAGCAGGCCTGGACAGTACCCTGGCGGAGTCACATAGGAACACAAGCATGGCTCCGCTGCCAGCGATCCTGGTCAGTACCCCCGTGGAGTTACTTGCATCACCTCTTTGTGTAGGAAGCCTTTATCTTCTTTCGCCTTATTCATTTTCATTTTGAATTTTTTCACTTTTCATTTTTTCATTTTTATTTTCTTTCAACTTTGCATAGCACTTATTCATTTCGAAGGGGGAAGAGGGATCCCAACTTATTGAGAGCAGAAGAGGTTGTTCCAGCAGAGAAGTAGTTTATTATATCTCTGATGTGCTTATTAAGGTTTTCCCCCTCACCTTACTCTACTTGACTAGGCTGACAAGGGTTAATCCAAAAACAACCGATTAGAGTAGGTGATTCTAGTTAGCGCACAAGCATTGTGTTTTCACCAAGGTTCACTTCGATCAATATGTAATTTCCTTCGATGTATCATGGACTAAAAGCAACAATTTATTCATACAGAGGCAAGATGACAGATAACCAAGTAGTGATAGATGTGCAAGCCCTCTTGTACTTTACCTAGCTTGTTTCAAGAGTCATACATGGTTTCATGTGAAGCTAACCTATAAACAAAACAAGCGAACTAACAAACAACAAAACAAAGCAAGAGCAGAAGCAAAAGCGAAAGCAAAGTGAGTAAGCAAACAAGCAAGCAAAAGAACGTATCAACAAAGCAACTAAGCACACAAGCATGCAAGAAAACTGACTGAAAGCAAACATTACTCCTACTCCTAAGCTAACAGTGCATGGGCCTGATCACGTGAAGTGATATTTCCAATGTGGCCACCAACACATTGATTGACCCATGTTGGTGAAGGCTTGGTCCACGAGCAAACCAGTTGTGTGAAACAACAAACAAGAAAGATATAATAATGAATATGACCACACTTCGCATTTCAAAGTGCCCACAGGACATAAGTGAGTACATTGCATGACGAGCAGTCTCTGGAATTATCATGAAGATGCATGACACTGCGTGCAACTTTGAAGCATAAGCACACTCTTGATTGGGACATTCAATCAAATGAAAAAAACAAAGACAAATTGCGTCGTACACATGTGCTTGCAATGTAAGATTCCTCAAATGCGTGAGCGATTAGATCATGTAGTTCGAGTGGAGGAAGCATGATCTATGTGTGAGATTGATCTTCAATGCACACAGATGAATCATGAGGAGCCTTGGGTGAATGAGTAAGTTTCATGATCGTAAGTGAGCCTAACCCCAAGAGAGCGAGGGCCTAACATAACCATCAACTCGGGATGAAGTGCCTCGATAGTCTTGGGTGTTTCAACTTCATCGTCAGATAGATCATCATAAACTGGTGGCTTTGAAAGATGAAATGTGATAGAGTCATGACTGTGATCAAATATGGAAGTGAATGGATCACGATAGCCACGATTAGAAAAATCAATGAGCTCATCAACATCCTCATGATCAGATGAATAAAATAGAGGGGTAGATGGAAAGTGAACAAACTCATCCTCTGTGTTTCTGGAAAAGACAGATGAAAGATGAAGTGGATTTTCAATGAATAACTTATCCTCTTTGTTGTCGAATGATGGATCAACATCCGGTATTTCATGGGAGTGATAAATAATGGGTGCATCCGTGGATGAAGATACACATGCAGAATCTTGGATGGCAAGTTCACCAAAGATGTCAATGAATAATAGAGGAGGCTCGGACGAAAGGGAGTCATCCTTCATTGGCTGTTGATGCTCAAGCTCCCACTCATACTTTTCATGAATGACAATGCATGTTGGTTGTGCAACACCAACTCCATCAATGGCTTGTTCCTTGTTCACAACAAGTATAAAGTCTAGAGTGGAAGAACACAAGATAGTATCATCCAGAGGAACAACCAAGTGTGAAGATGGAGTTTGTGGAATAGAATGCATATGACAACTCGAAGGAATCACAACCAAATCTGCACGAAAGTTAAGTGAAGTGATGTTGGGAGGATGTGAGAGATGAAAAAGCATGTGAGCATGATACTCAACATCACTCGACAGTGGTGGAGATGTTTCATGAGGGGATGGCAGATAGTCACTCGTGACAGTGACCGCATCCATTTGAGATTACGTAGCTCCATCACTGAAGAAGGCTGAGAAAGGCTTGATTTCAAATTTCTTCTTGGGATGAGCAGATTTCTTAATGCAATACTTGAATTGGTCCCAAAGATAGAGAAATTTCATCTGGCTCCTCAGAGCTTGAAACTGCAAGTCACGAAAGCGCTACCAAAAATCCATAATCGATTCATGTGGATCCTTCCCTTGTTGTAGTAGTTTTTGGTCAAGATGGTATGGATCAAAATGATAGAAAGTGTCTTCAATGAGATCAAAAAAGTTCTCAAGTGAGTGCACGTTGTCAGCTGATAGGTTGAACGACCATTGAAGTGGAGATTCACGAAGTTTGTCTACAAGCAACAAACTAGCCTATTCATCAGAACACCCATCTTCCTCATGAAGCATGGAAAGAAAGCCATGTAAGTACTCAGGCCAACCCACTTAGCCTTCACCAACATACGTGTAAGTGGAAAAGTGATAAAAAAACTCCCTTGTGATGGTGACATATTCATGATTCGAAAAACATTGTGGAGGGAGAAGAATGCAAGAATCCATGAAAGATATGAAAAGGTTCAAAACAGGATGAGAGGACACAACTTTTCATCTGGCCCTCCTTATAGTACCAAAGATTTTCACGGTGCTGGACCCATTAACATGTCAGGGGATCTCCTCGGTAAGAAGTCCTAATTAGATCTCATACCGTTTGGTGTAGGAGTCCTAGTAGTGGTTCATACAACAATGCCTTAACTGTGATTTCGCATAGAGGCAAGTAAGATAACTCTCTTAGTAGCAAGGGTGTGACAACTACAGTGAGTTAAGGAAGGTGGAAGAGAGGTTCTAATATATGGGGGTTGAGATGAGTGCACCCCTTGGAAACCTGAGATAACACTCGGCTTGGAAGGGAACACACAAGCAAAGATACATCACAACATGGAAGGCAAGTTAGCAAGCAATCCAAAGTGATGGTTAAACCAACAACATATTTCAGAAAGATGCATACATACTTATACAGAATAGTCTATACATGCATGATTAAGAAAGCAAATACATATATCATTTAGACTAAACCAGATAGCATAGAATACAATACAACATATGCATGAAACATGCTGGCTCTTGTTATATTAAGAAGTGTAAGTTCCAATCATATAATACATCCATGTCCAACCACTAGTTCGTTACAACCACAACCGCCTACTCCTCCAAAGAGATGTACTAGCTCCGCGCAGTGGAGAAGCCAAGGCTCGTTACAATACTATCCAAGCTCTCTCCAAGATAGTCTTATCAGAATATTGGTTGACCAAAAGCCTTTATAATGAGTTATGAGGGACCATTTATTGCAAAGGGCAGTGTGACCCTTGACATTCCCCTTTGTGACAGTTCAACTACCCTCATGACTCTTCATCTACTCTATGACTGTTACATCCAACTATTGACACTTGAATTACACTTGACTTAAACTTGACTAGACATTACAACACATGTAACCATGTGAAACAAAATTGCTTGAGCAAGCCATGCTAGACATCACTTTGACTTAGACAACCATGGAAGTCCAACTCCTCAACATCCTCATGCTGATCAACAATAATATAATTATGCAAATATCGGTATTCCTTGATGGTGTCCATGTGCTCTGCGGTAACATCTTTTTGGAACATGACTCTTGCCTCCATAACATCTGAGTACACTGCTCGGGATCCTCTATCCAACTCGTCTAAAAGCATGCGCATCATTGTCTTCAATGCGGCCGTACCAACAACATACTTGTGCATGATGTCTCCACTGATGGGCATGTCTGGGCTAGTGGAAATGCAAATCAACTTGTTGAAGTACGAGTGCTCACCACAACATCCATACTCTTGAATACTCGTGCATGTAAAGCATGTATGCTAGTGATGAGATGCAAGATCTATTCATAGTTACGGATCTGACTCCGGATACGTGCCTTTAGCTCGACTGCATTGGCCCTCATCATCTTAGGCAAGTGAAGCGGGGTTCCCTTGTACTTCATCATCCATGTTTTCATGTCATCAACATTAGCATGCAAGTTCGTCAAGATACGTGTTCTTCTAACACATCGCAATTGCCATTCATTGAGATGGACAACTACCTTATGCATGGCACCAAACTTAGAATACAATGCTTGCATAATTGTGTTAAGGGACAATACTTCATCTAGTATTTCCTTCTTCAGTTCAGCTCAGGTGGACATTGTTACCAACTCTCCTCCTTGCTTGGCCATGTGTAGTTCCTTCACCATTTGCTCATTCTCAGCTATCAGAAAGTGAACATTTGAGCTAGTGGCTTTGGCATACACTCCGGTTGCATCGGCCAAGGCTACCGAATGTTTGCGCACATCAATCACGATCACTCGTTCTTTAACTTGTGTAGGAGATAAAAGATCCTATGGAGTTGATACTCTACGAGATCAACTCCTGCTCGTCAAATGAGATGTTGTGCATCTCTCATTTCGGCTGATCACCAAGGATCTCAGTGCCTCCTTGGTCACTTGAGACTTTCTCATCATCTGGATGCGATGAAGTGGGTAAATCGACCTCTTGGTGATGAGGCATGAGGTTGGTGTCCTATTCCAACTCCTGCTACCTCATTTCTGCATCCAACTGTTGGAGTGCTTTTTCAATCTCATGAGCAAAGGCTTGCTCTTGCGACGGTTCACCCTGTTTGCCTAATGCTAGTTGTTCTGATGAATCCACTACCTGTGTGGGCATTGTTTCATCTGTTTGCACATGTTGTGCCCCCTGTTGTACCTGCTGCTGATGCACTTCCCACTCTTGTTTGCGCAACTCTTGTTCCTTTCAGTGTTGCTCCCTCAACTCATGCAACTCCTTCTCTGCTTCTTCCATTCTTCTCTTATCCCTCTGCCTCTGCGCGATTTTCATGTCGCGTTGGTGCCTCTTAGCTCTATAGCCATAGTTGCTTTCTCTACTAATGGGTCTGATCAGAACATGCAACTTTTCTCTTTCTCCATGTGATCGAAAATGTTCCTCCCTCCCTTGTTGCGCACTGGTATGCTTGCCTCTGCTGTTATTGTTGTTGCTGCTACTGGTGTTCTCCGTGTGCTGCTTCATGTTGCTTCGCTAACCACTCCACAATGAAGCTGACTTGTTCATTGGGTTTGGAGAAGCTGTAGCAATATCTCCATAGGTCCTCGTCAACCTAATGAAATGCCCTGTGGATCCAGTTGAATTGAACTCTCGTGCTGTGATCCTTCGCAATACAATGTGGGTCATACGGATTGTAACTTTGCAGGTCGAATGGATGCTTCTTCATCTGTTCTGCTCTGAAATCCGCTTGCTTGATACTCCGAATCTCATATAACCTAATCTACAATGGAAAAGCGGGCCAAGGTGCCTTCTTATTCCAATGCAATCTAGCTATCAATCCCGCCGAGATGTGATATGTTACTTCTTGCATGACAAGTATGTCTAAGGAAAACTTCGGTAGAACATGCAAAGGCTTCTTTGCACTGAACATTCGGATGAAGGTGCTGGACAGTGAGGCATACCAATCATCAATGTCTATCATTTCCTCCATTGCTTCCTTTGACATGTAGGGTGGATCTTTTTCGAATATCATCTTGTAAACTAGGGTGACAAAATGATTGGAAAGCCTTGTGATTACTCCTTTGAAGTTGCATTCAGACAACAACTTGAAATATGTGTTCACAACTGTCTCCGTTGGTGACCATGCCCACTCTAAGCCTGGGAACTCTTGTTGGGCACAGATTTCATCTAATATGTAGGCGGAAATTTAAATCTTTGCATTCATACCTCCCGGTGACTGTCAAGCCTTTGTTACTTATTCCTTCAGCTGATGAGACAACATGCCGGAATAGTTACATAGTTTTCCTTCTCTGGCCAGTTGGTCCAGCGCGATTACCCAACTCTGTGGGAAGGTTTCCATGTTTTCTTGGCCATACAGTCGACAAGCGAATATGACCACGTATTGATATGCCTTATGTAGTATCTTTGTCTTGTAGATCTGGTTGGGTGTCAACTTGAATTGAGCCGACTCCTTTACCCAGTTCTTAAAAATGTCTCTGGAGTTAGCACTGCTGTTGGGTAAGCTGAAGGGGGTCTTCATGATATTCACGGACTTTGACATCTGATACATCTCATCATAATCTCGTGCCCAGAAGGTTCCAAGCTTCATCCCACTAACACTGCTCAAGGTCATCATCTCGGGATTAGTGTGAGAGACGATCAAGTGTATCATGTCCGTGCATGGGAACGTGGGGTATCTGCATGTAATCTGGTACAAGCCAACTAGTGAATGTTCACTTACACCTGATGGTCTTCGAGACCTTCCTCAAAAGTGCCTGTGAATGCTCCATTGACCTCTTGCCACTTCAATTTGATGTCCTTGTCTATAAACAATTTGATAATTTCATAGATCAGTAGACTAGAGGACACTTGCTCAAATGCTACTCTAGCTGCATTTCCATTGGTGTCCTGTGATCCTGATCTTTTGGAGGCCATTGATATTGTACTTCTAAGAGGCAGATGAACACCTGAAAGATATGGAGAGAAAGCAACATGTATGGCAAGAAATCTATTAGTGAAAACCAAAGCAAATTCGGAAAATGACATAGCACATGCCTGGGGAACTGATAGGCAAGATTGCACAATTTCTTTTGGGAGGTTGGGTGAATGGCTGCCAAAACTGTGCAAAAGACAGTCTCGGCTATCTTGGAGGAAGGACTGGCTACTAGATTTGTGCAATGCGCAATCCAAACTGGCTGTTGACTACTAGGATTGCGCAATGCGCAATTTGCGCTGGGAGTGACTGCAGGCTTAGTGATTGCATTCCGCAATTGTCTAGGCCAACAATAATTGTCCCTCAGAAATGTGAAAAATAGTCCTAGAGGGTAGTGCTTGGGAAGAAATGCACATTTCTGGAGAGGAAGACAGAGCCTTCTTTCCCCAGATTGTGTAATGTTGTCTCGGTGAAGGTAGAGTCTGGGCCAAGATTGGCCAGACTCGTTGACGGGCAACTGAAAGAAAATATGAAAGTGAATGCATGGTGACACTATGTGAAATCATAAGTGATTGAAACTGCTTGAAAACATGAATGAAAGGTTTAGTAAGCAGATCAACATGCATGTGACTAAGCGAGTCGCTGAATCGACGACCGTTCATGCAAAATAGTTTCATGCATGCAATAGTAGTGAGATAGCAACGAAAAATGAAATAGTGCTAGGACAAGCTAGTATGCATGTAAACGACAACAAGCATTCAAAGAAATCAAGCAAATAACACTCTCACAAGTGAAAACACAAAAAGAGACATAAATGTTGAAAAAGACAAGTTGAGGCCACTTACCCATGAATAGCTGAGCGGGATGTGTCAAAGAGTCCCAGATGCGTTGTGGGATTTCAAAGCTCCAAGGTCGATTTGAAAGAATGAGCTCTAATTGGTCAAATAAATAGGTTTTGAGCTCATGAAGTGCATCCCACAAATTTAGGAAAAAGCGACACTTGGAGGATAGTTTCTAAACCAACTTTGCATGTAACCTCGAGTTGATAAAAGTAGCTCCCTGAATCATGGGATGCTTTTTGTACGTTTCCTTTTGCTATTCCGGGAAAAAGCAAGCCATGCATGCAAGTCTAGTTTCCTTGGTCTTGAGTGGAACTGGTCAACCCAACTGCTCATGCATGAAGCTGCTCAACTACTAGAAGGAAATGCACATTTTTGGCTGGCTGCCAAAGAGATTTACACAATTTATGGGCAGAGCAGTTGACTGATACCCAAATTTGCACAAATTCTTGGCTAAGCACCCATGTTGGGGAAAATTGCGCAATTTTCACTGTGAGGGATGATTGGCAGAATTGTGCAATTTTGGAGCCCAGTAGGCTGCCAGATAGAATTACACAATTTTGAAGCTCAACAAGCTGCCAGACAGGATTGCACAATTTCTGGAGAGAAGGCTAGTTGCCCTCTAGAATTGCACAATTTCTTGGGGGAGCTGCTCAGTCCGCAGCTGGACCAAGTTTGGATGAACATCCTATGAGGGGAATGCATTAAGCTGTGATCGACAAGCTGCCTTTGTGCAGGAAAAACACTGAAGCTTGTGTACTTAACGAAGCAAGACAAGGTGTTGTGAAAAGTTGGTAGTGAGGCTCCAAAATGAGGGTAAGGAAAAATTTTGGAGGGTGGTTGTAGCTGCTACAACACTTAGCGACACACTAGTAGAATTGAAGCTCTTTGAATGGATCTTGTTCGTGAAACAAGTCTAACGCATCCAGAAGTACTGTTCAGTTCTCAGTTCATCTTGGTTTCACACTAGCTTGATTTTAAGATGTAGCATCTGCCAAGCTCTTGGTTGACTGACACACATTCCAAGCCAAGGCAACACAATTGTTTCGACTGGGGTTGAGGGGTATATTGGTGCACAAGCAATATATTCGTTAGAGTCTTAGTTTCATCTCTGGTGTTGCTCCGCTACCAGCAGGCTTGGACAGTACCTTGGCGGAGTCACATAGGAACATAAGCATGGATCCCCGGCCAATGAGCCTGGTCAGTACCCCGAAGGAGTTACTTACATCACCTCTCTACGTAGGAAGCCTTTCTCTTCTTTCACCTTATTCATTTTCATTTTGAATTTTTTCACTTTTCACTTTTTTGTTTTTTTTTTCAACTGTGCATAGAACTTATTCATTTCGGAGGCGGAAGAGGGATCCCGAATTATTTATATTAGAAGAGGTTGTTCCAACAGAGAAGTAGTTTATTATATCTTTGACGTGCTTATTAAGGTTTCCCCCCCACCTTACTTTACTTGACTGAGATGAAAAGGGTTAACCCAAAAACAACCAACTAGAGTAGGTGATACTAGTTAGTGCACAAGAGTTAAGTTTTCATCAAGGTTCACTTCGAACAATACGTATTTTCCTTCGACGTATCATGGAATAAAAGCAACAAGTTCTTCATACAAACGCAAGATGATAGATAACCAATTAGTGATAGCTGTACAGGTCCTCTTGTACTTTACCTAGCTTGTTTCAATAGTCATACATGGTTTCATGCGAAGGTAACCTACGAACGAAACAAGCAAACTAACAAACAACAAAACAAAGAAAGAGCAGAAGCAAAAGAGAAAGCAAAGCGAGTAAGCAAGCAAACAAACAAACATAGCAAGTAAGCACACAAGCATGCAAGAAAACTGATTGAAAGCAAAAACTACTCCTACTCCTAAGCTAACGGTGCATGGGCCTGATTACGTGAAGTGATATTTCCAATGCAACCACCAGTGCATTGGTTGACCCATGTTGGTGAAGGCTTGGTCCACGAGCAACCAATTTGTGTGAACCAACAAACAAGAAAGATATAACAATGAAGACAATCACACTTCATATTTCAAAGTGCCCACTGGACATATGTGAGTACAGGTGCATGACGAGTAGTGTGTGGACTTATCATGAAGCTGTGCGACACTACGTGAAAATTTGAAGCATAAGCACACTCTTGACTGGGACATGCAAGCAAGTGAAAGAAACAAAGACAACTTGCATTGTACATGTGTGCTTGTAATGTAAGATTCCTCCAATGCATGAGTAATAAGATCATGTAGTTCAAGTGGAGGAAGCATGATTTGTGTGTGAGATTGATCTTCAATGCACACAGATGAGTGATGAGGAGCCTTGGGTGATTGAAGAATTTCCTGATTGTAAGTGAGCTTAACCCCAAGAGAGCGAGGGCCTGACATAACCATCAGCTCGGGTTGAAGTGCCTCAACAGTCTTGGGTGTTTCAACTTCATCATTAGATAGATCATCATAAACCAATGGCTTTGAAAGATCAACTGCGATAGAGTCATGATCATGATCAAATATGTAAGTGAATTGATCACGAAAACCACGATCAAAAAAATCATTGAGCTCATCGGCATCCTCATGGTCAGATGAATCAAACAGAGGGGTAGTTAGAAAGCGAACAAACTCATCCTCTATGTTTCTGGAAAAGACAAATGAAATATCAAGTGGATTTTCAATGAATAACTTATCTTCTCCATTGTCAAATAATGGAACAACTTCCTGTGTGTCCTACGAGTGATCAAAATTGGGTGCATCCTTGGATGAAGAGACACATGAAATTTTTTGGATGGCAGGTTCCCCAAATATGTCAGGGAAGAATGGAGGAGGCTTAGACAGAAGAGAGTCATCCTTTGTCGAGTGTTGATGCTCAAGCTCCCACTCATACTTTTCATGAATGATAATGCATGTTGTTGTGTAACTCCAACTCCGTCAATGTCTTGTTCCTCGTTCCCAACAAGTGTAGAGTCCAGAATGGATGAACACAATACAATATCATCCAGAGGAACAATCAAGTGCGAAGACGAAGGTTGTGGAACATAATGCATATGACAACTTGAAGGAATCACAACCAAATCTGCTTGAAAATTAAGTGAAGTGATGTTGGGAGGATGTGAAAGTTGAACATGCGTGTGAGCATGAGCCTCGACATCACTCGACAGTGGTGGATCTATTTGATGAGGGGATGGCGGACAATCACTTGCAGCAGTGACCGCATCCGTTTGAGATTGCGTAGCTCCATCACTAAAGAAGGTTGAGCAAGGCTTGATTTCAAACTTCTTCTTGGGATGAGCATATTTCTTAATGCAATACTTGAATTGGTCCCAAAGATAGAGAAATCTCATCTGGCTCCTCGGAGCTTGAAACTGCAAGTCATGGAAGTGCTGCCAAAAATCCATAATCGATTCATGCGGAGCCTTCCGTTGTTCTAGTAGTTTTTAGTTAAGATGGTATGGATCAAAATGATAGAAAGTGTCTTCAATGAGATCACATAAGTGCTCAAGTGAGTGCATGTTGTCAGCCGACATGCTGAACAACCATTGAAGTGGAGATTCGCGATGTGTGTATGCAAACAACAAACTGGCCTGTTCGTTAGAACACCCATGTTCCTCATGAAGCATGGAAGGAAAGCCATGTAAGTACTCAGGCCAACCCAATTCGCCTTCACCATCATACATGTAAGTGGACAAGTGATTGAAAAACTCCCTTGTGATGGTGACATCTTCATGATTCAAAAAACATCGCGGAGGGAGAAGAGTGAAAGAATCCATGAAAGATATGAAAAGGTTCAAAATGTGATGAGAGGACACAACTTGTCATCTGACCCTCCTTCTAGCACCATAAATGTTGACTGTGCTAGACCCACAACATGTTATTGGATCTCCCCGGTAAGAAGTCCCAATTAGACCTGAGACCATTTGGTGTAGGAGTCCGAGCAGTGGGTCGTACAGTAATTCCTTGACCGCGATTTCGCATAGAGGCAAGTAAGATAACTTTGTTGGTAGCAAGGGTGTGACAGTTGCAGTGAGTCAAGGAAGGTGCATGACAGGTTCTAACACATGGGGGTTGAGATGAGTGTGCCCCTTGGAAACCTATGATAGTGCTCAGCTTGGAAGGGAACACACGAGCAAAGATACGTCACAACATGGAAAGCAAGTTAGAGAGAAATCCAAAGTGATAGTTAAACCAACAACACATTTAAGAAAGATTCATACATACTTATACAAAATAGTCTATACACTCATGTGTAAGAAAAAAATACATATATCATTTAGAGTAAACCAGATAGCATAGAATACAATACAACATATTCATGAAACATGTTGGCTCTTGTTATATTAAGAAGTGTAAGTTCTAGTCATACAATACATCCATGTCCAACCACTAGTTCCAATAGTGGAACGTTATAGCCACAACCGCCTGCTCCTCCAAAGAGATGTACTACCTCTGCGTAGTGGAGAAGCCAAGACTCATTACGATACTGTCCAAGCTCTCTCCAAGATAGTCTTATCGGAAGCTTGGTTGACCATAAACCTTTACAATGAGTTATGAGGGACTATTTATAGTAAAGGGTGGGGTGACCCTTGACATTCCCCTTTGTGACAGTTCAACTAGCCTCATGACTTTTTATTTACTCTATGACTATTACATCCAACTATCGACACTTGAATTACACTTGACAAGACATTACTGCACATGTACCCATGTGAAACAAAATGGCTTGAGAAATCTATGTTAGACATCACACTAACTTAGACAACCACAGAAGTCCAACTCCTCAACATCCTCATGTTGATAGATAGTAACATACTAATGCCAAGATTCGTAGTCCTTGATGGTGTCCGTGTGCTCCACAGTGGCATCTGTCTAGAACCTGAATCTTGCCTCCATAGCATCTGGGTACATTGCTCAAGCTCCTCTATCCAATTTGTCTGAAAGCATGCACATCATTGTCTTTAGTGCGACCGGACCAACAACATATTTATGCATGATGTCTGCATCGATGGGCAAGTCTAGGCTGGTGGAAATGCGCATCAACTCATCGAAGTATGAGTTAAGCTCTAGTTGGACTTGTGCCTTTATCTGCACCTGGGTGAGAGTGGTAATAGATGGGATCACATGTGTGCACACCACAACATCCATACTCTTGAATACTCGTGCATGGGAACCCTGTATGCTTGTGATGAGCTGCGGGAACTCTTCATAGTTCTAGATCTGACTCCGTATACGTGCCTTTAGCTTGACCTCATTGGCCGTCATCATCTTAGGCAAGTGAAGCGGGGCTCCCTTATACTCCATCGTCCATGTTTGCATGTCATCAACAACAACATGCAAGTTCATCAAGATGTGTGCTCTTCTAACACATCACTGTTGCCATCTATTGAGATGGAATATTTCCTTATGCACGGTACCAAACTTAGAGTACAACGCTCACATAACTGTGTCAAGGGACAATAGTTCATCTAGTATTGCCTTCTTTAGTTCAGCTCGGGTAGATGTTGTTACCAACTCTCCTCCTTACTTGCCCGTTTGTATTTCCTTTGTCATTTGTTCATTCTCATCTATTAGAAAGAAAACACTTGACCTAGTGGCTTCAACATACACTGGTTGCATCGACTAAGGATGTTGGATGTTTGCGCACATCAGTCACGATCACTCATTCTTCAACTTGCGTAGGAGATTGTTGATGCCTCGAAAATTGCTGCAACAACATTGGGGGATAACCACCCGGTCCGGACCTTAAAAGCAGCTCCTTTTCCGTTTGGTGTGGTGGCTCCGACTGTTCATCTAGTGTTATGCTTCTTAACCTGCAAAGCAATACCGAACCGAGAATATGCGCGGAAAAATACCGAGAACACAGAATATGTTAAGAAAATATACCCAGAACACAGAATAGCAAAGATTTTATTACTCAGAGAG